>PVJD01018255.1:0-15052 GCA_004026545.1 Mormoops blainvillei | reverse complement strand
CCCCCCACCGCCCCTGAACTGCCTCATCCCAACTCTTGGCCCCGTGTGCAGTTAGATATTCATTTGTTTGTTTCATTAGTTCCAGCAGGTCTCCCCTCTACTCCATAAACTCTGTGCCTTTGTTTGCTCATCACCGTCCCCCAGGGCCTGATACTGGGCTGGGCATAAAGTAAACTTTGAAAAAAATTATCGTCGAATGAATCCAATTTAGAATGTCAGCGTGTTGGAAACTTCGGGCTGGCAGGCTCCTGGCAGGCGGCGAGTCCAAGTGCACATTTAGCCGGAGCCCAGGGAGGGGCATGATCGGCCCAGCCACCCACAACTGATGTGCGAGCTGGGGCTGGAGCTCCTGGACCCTTTTTGCTTCCATCGGTGACCGACACCCTTGCTGTCCTGACCTCAGATGGCGGGTTAGCACTGCGGGTTGGCAGAAGGAGGGCGTGTGTGTCTTTGTGTGCACATGTGTCCATTGACATGGTCTGATAGCCCTTTCGCTGGGGCAGAGCCCCTGGCGGATGGTCCCTGGCCTGGCAGCTTCATTTTCAGGTAAGACCCAGGGGTAGACTGGTGAAGAAGAAAGGGCCCTGTTCTCACCATGCCGTTGGATCTCGTCAGGTCACACTGCCTCGAACCTCAGTTTCCGCGTCTGTCAGATGGGCTTCACTAAGCACTCACCTGCCCCTAAGCACTTAGGGAGCCTGCGCAGTGGTAGGCTCCACGGGAGAAGGAACCCCAGTGCTTTGGAGGGTGGATGATTCCGGCTCCCCAGGGAACAAGTAACAATATTCAACCCCAGTGTGGGGGACAGACTGCTGCTCCTCCCCCAGAGAGGTCCACATCCCAGTCCCTGGAACCTGCGAATGTGAATATATCACCTTACATGGCAAAAGGGGTTTATTTGCAGGTGGGGTTAAATCGAGGTTCTTAGACGGGGTGATTATCCTGGATGATCTGGGGTGGGGGGCCCCGCGTCATCCCAAGGGTCTTTTAAAGTGGACGAAGGATTGGAAGAGAGAACCAGAGGTGGCAGAGGGACAAGAACTCGGGCCACAGCAGCCAGCCGTGAGACAGAGGGAGAGGCCTAAGAGCTGAGGAATGCAGGCATTTTCTAGAAGCTTAAAAAGGCAAAGAAGCAGCGCTGGCCAGAGTGGCTCAGTTGGCAGGAGCGTTGTCCCATAGCTTAAGGGTTGTGGGTTTGATTCCCCATCCGGGCGTATACGATTCCCGGCCCCTGGCATGTGCAGGCGGCAACCAATCAATGTTTCTGTCGCACATCAATGTTCCCCTCTCTCTCCCCTTTCCTCTCTCTCTAAAAGCAATGAAAAATATGTCCTCAGGTGGGGATTTAATTAAAAAAGAAACGGCGAAGACACGGATTCTCCCCGCTGAGGATGCTAGGAGGAATGCGGCCATGCCAACGCCTTGCTTTTAGCCACGGTTGACTCCTGGCTGCCAGACTTTAGGAGAGAGAGCAAGGGAGGTGGGGGCGGGGGGAATGAGGACCACTTGTAATTGAACAACAGTAAAAAATAGGGAAATAAATCAACAAACAACAAGTGCTGATGAGCATGTGGAGAAAAGGGAAGCCTAGTGCACCGTTGGTGGGAATGCAGACTGGTGCAGCCGCTGTGGAAAGCAGTATGGAATTTCCTCCAAAAACTCAAAATGGGACTGCGTTTCGACCCAGCAATTCCACTGCTGGGATTATACCCAAAGAATCCCCAAACACCAATTCAGAAGAACTTGCGCACCCCTATGCTCATAGCAGCACTATGTACAATAGCCAAGAGCTGGAAACAGCCCGAGTGCCCATCAGTAAATGAGTGGATCAAAACACGGTGGTGCATTTACGCAATGGAATACTACTCAGCACGAAGGAAGGAGGAGCTCCTACCCTTCGCGACAGCATGGATGGAACTACAGGGTATTATTACGCTGAGTGAAATAAGCCAGTCAGAGACAAATACCATATATCTCATCTATAAAGAGGACCCTAATGAACAAAAATAAACTAATGAACAAAACAGAACCAGAGGCATGGAACCATGGAATGGACTGACAGTGACCAGACTGGAGGGGGTAAGTGGATAAGTGTGGAAAGAAGGGGAAGGAACTAGTGAAGGAACATGTATGAATGACCCATGACCATGGACAATTGTGCACTGCAGGGAATGACTATGGGAGCGGGGGTGGGGGGACAAAGAAAGAAAAATTGGGACAGCTGTAATAGAATAACAATAAAATATTTTTTAAAAAAGAACTGTAGGAGAATAAAGCTGTGCTGTTTAAAGCCAGTAAGTGTGTGGTAATTTGTTACAGCAGCAATGACGAACTCATACGCCCGGCCTCTGGTCGATGCTTCCACATTGCCCAGCATGCTCGCGCCCTCCATCTCCCTCCTGAGAGACCTTGTGTGTGGTGGGCCATGGTGAAGGCAAGACCTGACCTTGAGTCTGCCTGCCTCTGGGTCCCATACTCCTTGTAGGGGCTGCTCTACCCCTAGAGGAGGAGCACAGAACGGACCCTGTCTTGGGTTGGGTGAGTGACATCCTGAGACGTTTGTCTGGTTCCTGGGGACTTGCCCAGCCCTCGTGACCTGCTGCAGCCGCTCTGCCCCGTGTGCACGGGGCCTTCCACCTGGAGTGCCTCTCGGGATCTCTTCCTGCTCAGACTCCGCTCGTTCACAGCCAAGTCCCCTGGGAGCGCGCTCCTGACTCTCTCTCCATGGGCCTCTCTTTGCTCTGGGGTACCTGAGCCCTTGGCCTGGCTCTCTCCTGCCACAAACCCATTTCTGTTTTGTAAAAGAGTAATTTTTGTATGTGTCCTTCTCCCTGGAAGTCTTCGAGCTCCCTGAGGGCCGGGCTGTGTCCGACTCACCTCTGAGGCCTGCTTGGTATGGCGCCTGGTGCAACGTAGGGTTTTACTAAGAACACCTAGAACGTTCACTTGCTGAATGAATGAATGAATGAATGAGTGTGTGAAAGAACAGATGCAGGGGGCCACTGGATCCCTCAGGTCAGCCAGACGTCCTGGCTCCAGAACCTCTACTGACCTATCTCAGCCCCCTGGTTGAGCCCCTGGAACTCACCCTGCCTCGTTTTCCCCTTCTGTGCAATAGGGCCACGGCCCCCGCCCTAGCCGCACCACCCGGGCAGTGTGAGGCCACTGATCTAGAATGCTGATCAGAGCCAGAGGGAGCCCAGAAAGCTCCCCGCCATCCCTGCCCATGGGGAAACCGAGGCTTGGAGGGGGCAAGGGTCTGACCAGGGCCAGACAGTGGGTGTCAGAACTTGCTGTCCACCTCAGCCCTGGACCCCGCATCAGACCTCAGTGGAAGCTGGGCCTTACACACAACCCAGTTCCCACTCTGCACCCCGAGCCCCAGAAAACCTGATTTCCACCTGAGACCGAGGACCAGGAACTTTCTTCCTCACTTCTAGGGGCTTCAGACCTTCCTGACCTGCTCTTCTTTGGAAAGAGGGCAGGACCCCAGCTTGCTGTTGGTGGTGGGGCGGGCACTGTGGGATAGTCCTGTCTGTCTGTCTGTCTGTCTGTCCGTCTGTGTGCCACGGCCTACCCTGGGGACCTGTGGTCAGGAAGGAAGTGCCCCATCTGGGCTTCCCCGGAGTGTCGGAGTGTTGAGGGGGCTCCTGCAGGAGTGGGAGCGAGAGGGGATGTGTGTGGCCCAGCGTGGCCCCACCCCTCTCCCTGTCCCCACCCCAAACCCCTTAATGAAATCAAGCTGGCCCCACAGCCCGGGAGGGAGGGCGGGAGGGAGGGGGCGGGAGGAGGGCGGGGCGGCCAGCCCTGAGCAGCGAAGGGCACGGGCACCGACTCTCTCTCGCTCCACCTGGCGGGAGCACCAGGCCTGTGTGCGAAGGGACCGGTGAGTCGGGGGTCCCCTCCTCTGTCCTGGGAGCCCGGGGCTGCCTTGCAGTTTAGGGACTGGGGGCCAGCGGGAGTGCTTTGGGGAAGCGTCTCTAAGTGTGTGTGAGTTTCGATGGTGTACTGGATGCTGTGTACGTGTGATGTGTGCTGAGGGTGAGGGGTGGAATGTGTGGGCACCGTCTATGGGTCTATGGCCCTGCACGTCCGAGCGTTGTCTGGGTGCCACAGTGGCTTCGCTCTAGGGGGATGTGTCGTTCTTGAAAGTGGACGCCAGAGTGGTTGCTTCCAGTGGAGGGTGGTGTGGGCCGGGACTGCCCCATCTGGGGGGACCCACTGTGTGACAGGGGGTTATGTGTGTGCACGTGTTGTTGGAGGATCAGCCCGTTGTGTATCCCTGTCTGTTGTCTGTTGTCTGTGCTGGTGGGCCGTGCAAGCCCTCTGGGGTGTCTGCCGGTTGTGTCTGTGTGTTGTGTGTCTGTGTATGTATCGTGTGTCTCTGGTGCTTGCCTCTCTTTGTGTGTGGGTGTGTATTTTGAGCCCTCTGGAGCTCCATCCCTCCCCAGGCGTCCCCTCTAAAGGACCCTGGTCCCTGTCCTCGGCTGCCCTGGAGCAGGGGGTGCAGGGCTTCAGCCAGACCCCCTCCCCCCGAAGCCACTAATTGAAGCCAGGTTTCTGTGGGCCGCCCTTCCCCCACGGCTACTAGTCTCTAGGTGGGGGTGGAGCAGCTGCTGCAGCCCCTCGGCCTTGGGTCTTGGGGTACCTAGGTCTTTGGGGTGGATTTTGCATCATCTGCATATTCCCGACCTCGACTGGGGCCGTCACATTGTAAAACAATGAGCCCTGAGTGGGATGGGCTCTAAAGAGAGTCCCTGCCCCGCGCTGAGAGCCCTGGCGCATCACACGGTGCCTGCTCACGGGCACCCACTGTGCTCCAGGCCCTGCTGTTTCTTGTCCTGGCAACTGTTCGGGGAGGCGGCCCTTATCCCCACGGTACAGAAGTGGAAACCGAGGCCCAGAGATGACGTGCAGGACACACAGCTGGAAAGCGACCTCCTGCGGGGTCTTCTGAGTGGCCTGTCTGCGCAGGGTTGCGTTCGGGACCCCACCCTGACAGGCTGTGCGACCCGGGCGGGCTGTCCCAATTCAGCCCAGCTTCCTCTGGGTAAGACGAGAGGGGATGGCCTGATGCCAGCTTTTAACAGTCTGAGTTCCCAAGTCCTGGAAAAATTAGGGCCTGGAGAGGAGTTCGGGCAGAGCTGCCCAGGCTCATGTGCCCATCCTGCAGATGGGGAAACTGAGGCCCAGAGAAGGCCGGGGGCTCACCATGCAGGGTCACCCCGCCATCTCCCACTGGCCCCAACCAGCTTCCACACTTTGCCTGCACGTTTTTTGGGGAGCTGAGAGGGGCTCTGAGGTGTGGGGGACTCTAAGAGTCAGGGTCTTGGCCTTTAGGAACCAGACATTGTTTGTGTGGCATCTTTCTTTATCCTCTGCCCCCTCACCCCAAGGCTTCAGGGGCAGGGGGCGCTTTTCTCTGTCCAGCTCCCTGCTGTGCACACACGTGCGTGTGTGTGTGTGCGTGCGTATGTGTGTGTGGTCCTGGATTCCTCGGAGATTGGAGTTGGGGAGGTTTCACCCAATGAGGTAAAAACGTTGGCCTGTCCTGGAGCGGGGTCGGGGGCGGGCAGATGATGAGCAAATGTACACATCCACTGAGGAGAATCATTTGTTGACTTTGGGGGGGAAATGCTTCCTCCGTCAGCAGCCACTCCATGCCAGGCAGGACCTGGGGTCACCTCCCCAGCATGCCTCCAATTTACAGATGGGGAGAGTGAGACCCAGAAGGGCCAGATGAAAGCGCTGGCCGGAGACGGAGCCAGGACTCGAATCCCGGCCTCTCCGGCTTCCCGGCTTTGCTGCCTGCAGGGAGCTTCCCAATCGGCCCCTGGGAAAGCCCCCTGGTCTTTGCCCACCACTGGTCACAATCTGTGGTGAGAAGCTTCAGCCGCCACTGTGAAAGGTCTCTCCTGAGCCTGGACTGAAGGCGGAAGGCCAGGTGGGGACCGGCGAGACAAAGACCCCAAGATCAAAGCCGTCTGTTGGAAACTTTTCCAGCAAGTGCCAGAGAGAAGAGGGCCGGGAAGGCTCCCGAACTTCATGTAGCATCTCAAATCTTTTTTCCAGCTGACAAGTGACATCAACCAGGGGGTGTGAGGCCAGCCCTGGGCAAGAGAGAGAGTGAGGAGAGGGAGGGAAGCAGGCAGGGAGGGAGGGAGAGAAACTCTTGGTGTCACACAGAAGAAGTTTCAAATCCCAGCTCTGACACTTGCCACCGGCGTGCCCTTGGGCGAATCGCTGCTCATCTCTGACTCTCAGTTTCCTCATCTGACGAACAGAGACGATGGCAGTGCCAGTGCCCAGGGCTTTCATAGGGCGGCACCCACAGAGGGGCTCGATGAGGGGCCTGTGATGAAAAGACAGCGACCAGCTCATCAAAAATGAGCCCCCAAGCCCTGGCCGGACGGTTTGGTTGGTTGGAATGTCGTCTGTGTGCCAGAAACTTACAGGTTTGGTCCCCCGTCCGGGGAGGCATGGGAGGCAACTGATCGATGTTTCCCTCTCTCTAAAATCAATAAAAATATAGCCTCGGGTGAAGATTAAAACAAACAAACAAACCCGAGTAGTGTTGCCTCTTTTTATGTCCTGAAATTCTCTTTTGTTCTTGCCATCTGAGCCCGTTTGTCCAAATTCATGTCAGCACAGTTCATTTCAACTCATGGCACCGTGATCGGGAGGCCGCAGGTCACTCGGAACAAGATGCTCAAGGGGCTAGCGCCATTCCTACCTCACTTCCTGAGCCCCCAAAGTCGCCATGAGCTCGGCGCAGCGCCCGTCTCATGCAGCAGGGTTTCAGGCCGAGGCGCTCAGGGGCAACTGCGGCCAAGGTGCTGGACGCCGGGCTTCCTTCTCCAGCCCAGAACCTGCTGTGTGGCTTTAGGCCTGCCCCTCGCCTTCTCTGGGCCTGCGTCTCCCCATCTCAGTCCCCCCATCTCCGTCCCCTGAGAGAGGAGGGCCTCAGATGCAGTTTGACCCGAGTCCTCTAGCCCCAACCAGTTGTCAGGGTCCTGGGCCCCTCACGGGGTCAAGATGGGATTCTCAGGGGGTGCCCTGGGGGCCCCTGGGTTTATCAGAGCGCCAAGGCCCTCTCAGGCTGGCTGGGAGGGCTTGTATTTTGAAGCCGGGCTCCTCCTTAAACTGGGCGGTGAGGAATTTATTAGTCAGCCGGCTGCCTGCACCCGATCGGGTCTGGGGGTTCATGTGGGGAGCGACTTTCCAACAGTGGGGGGCGATGGGTGGGAGGGCTCAGCTGGTTCCCAGTTGGCGGTGGGACTCAGGCTCCAGCAGACTCCAGCTTTGGCTCAGGCCTGGGGTCGGGGGCTGCCCCGCGGCCTCCAGGTCCTGCTTTGAGCCTTAAGAAGAAGTTAGCCATGGGGCAGATGCCCCCAGCATGCCCCTTGCAGGCAGGCCCTCCGTGGAGCTCAGAAGGTGTGCAGGCTTCAAGGCCTCTGGATCTTCTGGAGAAGGGAAGGGGCTGGGGGCTGCTGGGGCGGGCTCTTCACAGGAAGGGGTTCAGCTGACCGTTACTCAGTATCTTACTCACTCAGCCCCACCATCTTCAAAGCCTGCTCTTTCTTGGCAAAGTCACTGAGCCCCTCTGAGCCTCAGTTTCCATACCCGGAAAATGGGGCGAGAGACAGGACCTTCCCTGTCGGGTGGTTCTCAAGATTCAGTGAGAAATTCCATATAAAAACCTTCAGATAGTGCCTGGCACATTGCAAGCAGGAGACGAGTAAATGATTATTATTAACTCAGTCGAGCCAGTCGAGATACATGTATGGAACACTTACCGTATCCCTTAGGACGCCGTGATAAGTAAGATTCAGCCCCTGTTCTCCAGGGCCTCAGAGTGGAGAGGGGGGCAGGCATGAACCCCACATGTTAAGGAATGGGGGTCCACGGTGCAGTGGGGAAGCGCAGGCCTGGGGGAGGGAAGCAACTTGCTAGAACATGTTGCGTGTTTCCTACATCTCCTCGGGGTCCCCCGAGGCCCCCGAGCCCCACCCTGATGTCTCTCCTGCCTCGCTTCCCCATAGGTCCCGGACAACATGGTTTCTGCCGTGGCCCCCAGCCTCATCGTGTCTCTGCTGCTGCTTCCGAGGGTCCTGCCCGGGGTGGTCCACTCTGTGCCCGTGCAGGCTGCCTTCCTGGAGGACATAGCGGGCAGTGGGGAGGCTGACGGCTCTTCGGCCTCCTCCCCGAGCCTCCCGCCACCCCGGACCCCGGCCCTCAGCCCCACTTCGGTGGGGCCCCAGCCCACGCCCCTGGCGGGCCCCAAGCCCCCCACCAACTTCCTGGACGGCATCGTGGACTTCTTCCGCCAGTACGTCATGCTCATCGCCGTGGTGGGCTCCCTGGTGTTCCTGGTCATGTTCATCGTCTGCGCGGCCCTCATCACCCGCCAGAAGCACAAGGCCTCGGCCTACTACCCCTCGTCCTTCCCCAAGAAGAAGTACGTGGACCAGAGGGACCGGGCCGGGGGCCCCCAGGCCTTCAGCGAGGTCCCTGACAGGGCTCCTGACGGCCGGCCCGAGGAGGCCCGGGATTCCTCCCAGCAGCTCCAGGCGGACATCCTCGCCGCCACCCAGAACCTCAAGTCCCCCACCAGGGTGGCCCCGAGCAGCGGAGACGGAGCCAGGATGACAGAGGGCAAGTCGGAGGGAGAGGAGACGGGGGGCCAAGAAGAGCACCGGGAGGCCCCGGGCCGCGGGGCCCCCGCGGAGAAGCCACAGGCGCTGGAAGAGCTCTGCTCAGTGCTGGCGGAGGGGGCCGCGGGGGTCAGCGAAGGCCCGGGGGGGCCGGAAGCGGCCCCCTTGTTAGCCCAGGAAGCTGGGGACCCAGCCGGCCCCCCAGAAAGCCCCTGTGCTTGTGGCAGTGCCTCCCCTAGTGTCTAACAGGCCCCCAGGGCTGTGGCCCTGACTGCTGGACCTCTAGTGGTCCCCACCTTGGGCACAGAAAGTCCCTTGGCCCTTAATGCTTCCTGATGCCCCCTCCTTGCACACCCCCGACTGCAAATCCCAGCATGTCCTGATCCTACAGTGGGCAGAGATGCTGGTCTCCGGTCCACCCCAGGACTCTCATCAAGTTCTAGAACGTTTGCCTCTGCAGCCCCAAAGGGCTCCCTCCCCAAGCACAGCTCCTGTGGGGAGGTAGGGCTGGGGAGTGTCCCCGTTCTAGCCGCGTCATTAGGAAACACTCTTGTGTCGGTGCCAACAGTGCCACTTTTCAAGGAGGTAGAAAAGTAAAACAGATTAACCAGCAGTTTGGGACGACTTTAAACGGGAGGTATGGAAGTGCCCGGGGCCGGGGCCTTAGCGGGCCTGATTAATCAGAAAGCTTCTGGGAGGGCCCGTGCACACCTCCTGACAGGTCCTTATACCAGCACTTCCCAAATTGGGCTCCCTGAGGTACCCTGTAGAAAAAAGATTTTGGAGTCCACCGAGTTGAAGAAACGCTGCGTCTCTACCCCCGCCCCCCGCACCCCCCTTAGAGCACCCCAGGGCTCTGACTAGTCCTGCAGTAAAGGCCCCGTGGCGTCTGGTGTCACTTAGCCATTCCCAAACTGCTTTTGACCGTGGAGCGCTTATTTTTTTCTTTTTTAAACGGCTACGGTGTAAAAACGCTGCAGAGCACACTTTGGAAATCGCTGCTCTACATGCTCCCGAAGGTGCCCCCCGAGGGCCTGGCGGGTCTGGGGTGCGGGGTGTAAGGGTCCGGCCCCCTTAAGTGCTGCCGCTCATCCCGCTACTGCCGCGGGGACGGGGAGGAGGGATCGAGCCTTTTTTTGTCAGGCGCCCCGTGCAGCCCGGAAGCCCGGGGCCGGCGTGGGGAGACACTGGGGGAGTCTGAGGGGGCGGGGGAGGGCTTCTCGCCTGCAGCCGCGGGGCGCTGCCCACCCCCCCACCCCCCGCTCGCACGCTGTTGTCTGGAAGCCTGTGTCCACAGCGTTCTTTAGTCCTCGACCAGGGAGCCTGAGCTCCGTCCTGTTTGGGGAGGCCCCAGGGGGGTCCTCTTCCCCATCCCTCCATCTGGGGCCCCCCCACCTCTGCACAGCCCCCCAAGTGCTGAGCTATAACAAACCAGCACAATAAACCATTATCCTGTCCTGAGTCTCACTGGTCTTCTGAAAGGGGAACAAGTCCCCTGGGAGATGGGGGGCTTTTCCTCTGTACTGTTCTGTGGGGGTGGGGCAACTTTCTGGGGGAGACACATCGTCCAGGCCCTGGGGGCTGAATCAAGGGGGAAAGCGAGGGAAGATGGGTGTCCCAGGGGAATGGGTGTGGCAACTCGTGCCCCCACGGCTGGGCCCCAGCCCTGGCTTGTGGCCACCCTGCCACGTTCCATGGTGGCTCTGCTACTTACTGCGGCCACAGGGGAGCCACACACTCCGTGTCCCCAAGGAGACATGGCAGCCGAGGAGCTCCCAGCCGAGGCTTCTGTGTCCCATGCCCCTGCAGGGTGGCTGAGCATGGGAGGGGTCTCTGCACCCACTCCCTCGTGGGCACCTAGGGCAGAAGGCAGCCCTGGCCTTTGTCTCCTCACCACCAGGCCCCTCCTCGCCTTTGATGGCAAGTTTCTGCGGCCACTGCCCCCCCCTCCCCCCGCCCCAGAGCTGCCAGCTGGAATCCAGATGTGGCTGGGCTGGGAGCGCGTGCTGGATCCCCGAGGTGATGGGGGCAGGGAGGCCACCCCCCTGCCACCCCTCTCCTCCTTCGACCCCACATCCATCCCCACATCCATCGGGAGGGGGCCCGGGTTTGAGTTTCACAACACACAATGGCCTCTGTCTCGCTCAGTGGGGAAGGGCCCTCCCTTTTGGAGCCCAGACCAGCTCCCGCCCAAGAGCATAGGGAGAATCGAATACACACACTGAATACCCGGACGCTGTGTGGCTCTGACCAGGCCACTGAGCCTCTCTGGGTGCAACAAGCTCTCCTGCACTGGCTCCTGAGCGCCTGTGGGGCCGTGGCTGGGAAGTGCATCACACTTCCCCGTGACAGGCAGGGAAAACCCAAGGGAGACCGGAGCAGGCCCTGGAGACCCCGGGGCAGGCAGGGGCGGGTTTCCCCAACAGCAGCTCCCTGGTCAGTGGCTCCCCGTTAATGCCTATCTGGGCCCTCTGAGGACCCAGAGGGTAGGCCTTAGCCACAACCGGTGTCCCTCGGAACTGTGGTTTGAGCTCCAGTGCAGGAGTCCACCTCTCCCTCACCTCTGAGCTTCGACAGCTACTATTCCTTCTGCCTGTAACACTCTTCCACCCCGTCCTTGCCTTGCTAACTCCCTCCCACTCTTTGGCTTCTGGCCTACACGGCCCCTCCCCCCTGACGGCCCCTCCCCCAAGGGTAATAATGACTGCCCACAATTAATGAGCACCTGTTATGGGCCAGGCACTGCTCTAAGCACTGGACATCGTTATCTCCTTGAGATTCGCACCCCTACAAGGTGGGCGCTGTTATTATTTCCAGTGTCACAGATGAGAAAACTGAGGCCCAGAGAGGCGAAGTCAGTTGCCCAGGTCACACAGCCAGGATTCCAGCCCTGTGGGCTGGTTTCTGAGTCTGAGTCCTCCACGGGGCTCTACTGCTTTTTCACTAAATGAATGAGTGAATGAAGGAATGAAGTCTTTGGGAGAGGGGACAGCAGGGCCCCGCTCCGGCTTAGGGCCCCTCCAACCTGCAGCAGAAGTACCCAGGAGGAGACTTTTATGGGCACACGTCTGGCTGGGCACTGGAGGGGAGTGAGCCACAGAGGGGGACAGTGGTTGGCGGGCATATGTGGCTGTGGCCCGGGCCCGGGGGGACAGTGGGACTTGAGGGTGCGGGGGAGGGGTTCCACTGTTCCCTGGGATCCGGGAATCTGCCAGGGCCTGAACAGGCCCCCACTGTCCTGGGGCTTGTAAAACCGCACGGTTGCCCTCATCCTGGGAGTCTGTCCCAGGGCCAGACCTGCTGCCACCATATAAGGGGACGGAGAGAAGAGCAAAACCACCCCAAGACATGGACCCTAGCTCGGTGTGGGAATGGGGGCTTCTGGGGATATGTGGTAGGGGTGGGGTTGCTGAAGAACCCCCTTCCCTGTGCTCTGTTCCACCCTGGTCAGCTTCAGGGGCTGGGCATTCACTGGCTGGGAGTCCTGTCCATGTGAGAGCAGGAGGGCACAATGTCTTCAGCCCTCAGGGGTGGTTAAGGTGGTTTGGGCCCTGTAGTGACACTGCAGGATCAGTGCCAACTCTACCCTTTCCTGGCTGTGTGGCTTTGGGCAGTTCACCTCACCTCCCTGGGCCACCATTTCCATGTGTATAAAGAGATGGTCCTCTTCCACCTGGGAGGGGGTCTCTGCCTGCACAATGGGATGACCTGGGAACTTTTACAAAACCCTGACTCTTGGCCTGACTGCTGTGGCTCAGTTGGTTGGGCATCGTCCCATGAACTGAAAGGTCGCTGGTTCGATCCGCAGTCAGGGCACATGCCTAGGTTACAGGTTAGGTCCCCTGGGGTGCTGACAGTGACTGGACAGTGCTGGGGGTCTGGCCTGTCTGTTTCTCATTCATAGAGGCTCGGGATCCTTGAGTGGGCCCCGATTGGGATTAATTAACCCCCTGAGTTCCAAGGGGGCCCAGGAGCAAGGATCAGGGGGCCCCTGAATTCCAAGGGGACCCTAGACCCTGCGTTTTCCAACTACAGCTATTTAAAGAGCACCGACTATGTGCCAGGTATTGAGGACACATCGTTAGCAAAGCAGACCTGAGGCTATATTCTAGTGGAGAAGATGAATTCGACAAAGAATCTTCCAGGTGCAACCACATGATTAATAACCAGAGTAGCTGCCGTTTGTAATCGGGCCATTACGCACGTCTGGGGCATTGCTTTCTGTAGCTTTATTAGGGTGTAATGGGCGCACACTCGATGCCCGTATTTCAAGTGTACAATGTGATAATTTTGACACACGTGTACATTCATAAAGCCATCATCACGAAGGTTCTTTGTGCCCCTTGCAAACTCTCCTTACTACTCCTCTTCATGCCCCCCAACACCGCCCCGTCCCCAGGCAATTGTTAATCTGCTTTCTGTCACTGTGATTCATTTTTATTTTCTGGAATTTTATATATAAATGGAACCATTCAGTGTGTACTCTTTTGGTCTGGCTTCTTTCACACAGCGCTCATATTTTGAGATTTATTTATGTTATAGTATGTATCAATATTTCACTCTTTTTTATTGCTCAGTAGTATTCCCCTGTATGGCTCTATTATAATTTGTTTATTGGTTCACCTGCTGATGGACATTTGGGTGGCTTCCAGTTTTTGGCTATTACAAATGAACCCACTGTGAGCTACTGATGTTATGTTATTTCTTCCTCACACTCTTGTTAAAGAGATGGTCATTATTTCTCCCCATTTTACAAATGGGAAAAACAGAGAACCAGAGAGGTCAAGTAACTTGCCCAAGGTCACACAGCCAGTAGTTGGAACAGAGAAACTTAAAGAGCGGAAAGACCTGAGCTAAGTGACTTTAGGGAAACTCTACAGGTCCGAACCCCTAATCGAGACCAGCCCCTCGATATATAAGTGGGTGTCTGAGGGCCAGACAGGAGCTCTGGGCCAGAACTGGTGAGAATAGGGGTGTCTGCTTGGCAGTCTGGCACTGCGTCCACCTCTGAGCTGCCTCACCCTGGCTCTCCGTCTGGCGTGGGGGAAGGTCAGGGCCTGTCTGGAGTGGGAAAGGGATTTGCCCTTTTTTCAGGAGGTTTTCATTTCAGGGTTCTTCCAGCTGCTCAGAAATAGCAGGAAGGATTTGGCCCTGGCTCCAGGGCCTGGGAGCTTCCCCGCAGCTGCTCCCCCCGCCCCAGGCCGGCCCAGGGTTTATGGCAGCAGCTGCAAAGTATAAAATAGCCCTGCTCATAAATCTGCTCTTGCCAGCGTCCCCGATGCCAGAGGCCTCTGCGATGCCCACCACAGGCATCCCCCCGCCCCGGGGCCCTGCAGGGACTCCTGGGGGAGCCTGGCAAGGCTGGAGGTTCTGGGCTTAAGGGTGACCACCTGGGACCCCCCTTAGGGTCTGGGGAGCCAGACTCAGCTGGCAGGTCTGGAGGGGGACAGGGGAGACTGGGATTGCCAAGGGGTCAATGGTTGGGGACAGCCAGGGGAGGAGGCAGTAGTAGGACATGGAAATAAGGAACCAGGAGGCCCAATTAGTCCCATTTAAGCTGTGTGTCTTGGGGCAAGTCAGCTTACGTCTCTGAGCTGTGGGTCCCTCCCTTACAAAGCTGAGACCACAGTCCTTGCCTTGTCCCATCCCCCAAGCCCCCAGAATGCTGAGAGGTTAATAGGTGCCAATGTGATTCACAGTGTGCAGGGCAGTGTAGCATGGTGGTTAGGGGTGCAGGTTTCATAGGACCTGGGTTGGAATCCCAAATCTGCCATTTCCCAGCTGTGCGACCTTGGGCAAGTCACTCAACCTCTTTGGCCTCGGTTTCCTCATCTGTGAAATGAGAATAATGGTGGCGCCCACTTTGGAGGGTTGGTGGAAGCGGAGTTTGCTCAGTAGCACGTAGGACAGTCCACACATAGGCGATCAGTGAATGTGAGCTTCTGTTAGCTATAAACTGCGAAGTGCTGTGCCCAAGGAAGAGAAAGGGAGGAAGTTTCTGTCTCTAAATGTCTGGGTGCTCTGTGAGTTGCCTCTTTTTCTAGGTCTAGGTTTAGAAGTTTCAGAATCGCGAGATCAGTGCCTCTCAGAGTCCTAACATTTTAGAGACAACACCTTTTCTTGGGGGTTCGGCAGCCAGCCGGCCCTAGAAGTGCTGGTGAAACCAGAGCGATGCCAGGGAAGCCCCGCGACCTTCAGGGAGGGGCGAAGGGTGTGGCCAGGGGAGAGAGTCAGGCTCATGCTGCCCTTTGGGTGATGTAAAGACCTCCTTCCCCTGTGCCCCTCTGTGGCGGTTCGGCACCCAGACGGGGCCAGGGTCATGATGCAGCTGTTCTCTGTCTCCCTCTGGGGCGTGGTGACCCCAGTCAGGGCTTAGGCATTGTCTGGGCTAACGCAGC
>PVJD01018254.1:0-15018 GCA_004026545.1 Mormoops blainvillei | reverse complement strand
CATAATCAAGAAGGAAAAAAGTATGCTCCTTTGCAGAAGTAGTTAGGAACAACTAAACGCAGAAAAAGAGAACAGAACAGTTCCAGCATCTCATGTACTATCTCTGAGCGCCTTCCCTACATTATACCCAGCCTGTCACTTTCATTCACACCTTTGGCGCACCACCCATGGATTAAGGAATTCCAAATCTTCAGCCGTAGTCTGTCTCCTGAGTACTGGACCAATATATATCTCAGAATATCTCCACTTGACGGCCCCACCAGAATTTTTAACATAAAATGTACCACACTGAACTCATTCCCCACCTGCTCCTCCTATATACCTAATTCTCGTTATTGGTATCATGTTCTAAAACCTGTGTGTTATCCATTCTATTTCTTCCCCTCACTGATCCTTTGTCGGTCACCAAGTCCCATTGCACCTTTAAAAGGATAACGCCTAAATGAAACCATACTCTCCATTCTCAACCCCTCTGCCTTAGCTCAGGCACGATATTTTGGATTACTGCACCGCTCCTGACAGTGCTCTGTGCCTTCAGTCTGGCTCATTTTTCCGTCATTCCTTTGTATTGCTGCTAAAGTAATCTTTCTAGAATATAATTTGCATCATTCCCACCACTGCTTAAAATCTTTCAATGATTCAAAACCAAAACTTAATCCTTAGCAGAATATCCTGTCTCTTGCTACCTCTTTAGCTTTGTCTTTTCCTAATCTCCCATATAATACACTAAGTTCCAAACACATAACTGCAGATTCTGGAAAAAAAAAGTCATCCTGTTTCTTACTGTAATATCTGCAATATGATATTCTTTCTTTCTAGAAAGTTGCTTTCATGACACTTTCAAGTATCTTTGACTTGCTCAAGACTCAGCTCTGACATCATACGTGGCTTTCGACTTCCTCCACTGCCTCCTGGCTCCCGTAGCATTTAACAGGCACCTCTTCATCCTACATTACAATTGTGGGCTTGTAATCTACTGTATTTTTGACACCATGAAAATAAAACACAGTTACTATTCACTTTTGTGTCCCACATGCCTAGCGCTTTACCTGGAATAATAAGTGATCAATAACTATTTATAGAATGTGTAAGCCTTTTGCTTCTTCCAGAAACAGAACTTCCACTACACACATCTACAGAAACCAGTTAAGAAAGCAACAGATGCAAACAAGTGGGGCGGAAAAGGGAAAATTAAACACATGCAGTATCTTCAGAGCAGCTCCTGGGAGCTCACTGTTTTTTACTCTGTATCTCACATTCTATCACAAATATGTTTTATTTGCTATTTAATTTTCAGCACTTATTCTGATTTCCCAGAAAATAGGTGGTGAGGAGTTCTCTCCACAATGGGCAGACACAGGAAGAAAGATGGAAAGCATTACCTAAATCAGCTATACCTCAAAACTCACCATAGTTAAACTTTTAAGATTCCATAAGTAAGACCCCTGAGCTACCAAGTTCCAATTCCACTTCTAATAGTTGCCTCCTAAAAGACTTCAGAGTAAGACTGCAATGGATATTGTACCAACCAGTTATCAACATTCTCCCTAACAGATTCCCAACATCTCATCCTGAATTTACAGTCTTTCTCCTGTGGTAAAGAATTATATAAAATCGCTATTTACTCTCTAAATATAAATATACATTTTTATCATAAAGATAAAATGAAACACTTTCCTCTTACCTACCCCAATAGGTCCTTGAACAGAAACTTTCCCAGCTGAATTCCCTCTAATAATTTGCCGCAGTTATCTGTAATCATAAGTGAAGGGGATAGAAAACTCTCCTTCTAATACTGAGACCTCTAACATTCTCAATCCTTCCCCTTTCTTTTCTCCAGTGGAACCCAACTTTGCCCTTTAAGTAAAACAAATTCAGAATCCATTCAATTCATATGTAGTCTTAGAAGTGTGTGAGAGAATCGCAGAGACCAAACTCCACATAGTGCAGTTAAGTCCACAATTGTGTCACTCCCAACTAGCATGATATAAACATAAACATCAAGATGGAGATATAGGTAAACATGGCTCACCTCCCTGCACAACCACAGTGAAAATTACAACTAAAATACAAAACAACTATCCCAGAATCGTCAGAAAATCAAGCTGTATGGAAGCCCAACAACCAAGAAATTAAAGAAGTCACACTCATCCAGACAGGTGGGAGGCTTACGCAGACTCACTCCGTCTGGGTTCCAGCACCGGGGCAGCAGCTGGAAGGGCACAGTGGCATATGGGGAGAAATTAAAGCGCCTGGCATCAGGGCAAGCGCCAGAGAACAGCTTCCTCCTGGACAAAACTCCAGAGGCCAGGCAGCAGCCATTGTCCCTTTTCTGAGCCCTCCCCCACACAGAACCACAGAGCAGCAAAACCACAGCCACAGGCTCCACCAACCTGTTTCACACAGGTTGCCCTGCCCTGGCGATTACCTAAAGCTCCACCACATCCAGCTTGCTGGTGCACTTTTCTACAATAGGCCACGCTGCTAAGTCAGGGAGTCAAAGCAGCTTTACCTCACACACAGAAACAAACACAGGGTGGCTGCTACAATGAGGAGACAAAGAAATATGGCCCAAATGAAAGAACAGAACAAAGCTCCAGAAAAAGAACTAAACAAAATGGAGGTAAGCAATTTATCAGCTGCAGAGTTCCAAACACTGATTATCGGGATGCTCAAGGAACTCACTGGGTACTTCAACAGCATTGAAAAGACCCAGGCAAAAGTGAAGGTTACACTAAGTGAAACAAAGAAAAATTCACAGGAATCAACAGTGGAGTGGATGAAGCCAAGAATCAAATCAATGATCTGGAACATAAGGAAGAAAAAAATTCAATCAGAACAGCAGGAAGAAAAAGAATCCAAAAAAAATCCCACAAGGGTATTGTAAGGAGCCTCTGTGACAACTTCAAGCGTACCAACGTTTGAATCATAGGGGTTCCTGAAGAGAAAAGAAAAAGCAAGAAACTGAAAACTTACATGAAAAAATAATGAAAGAAAACTTCCCTAATTTGGTGAAAATAGACATTCAAGTCCAGGAAACACAGAGAGTCCCAAACAAGATGGATGCTAAGAGGCCCATTCCAAGGCACATCAAAATTAAAATGCCAAAAGTTAAAGATAAAGAGAGAATCTTAAAAGCAACAAGAGAAAAGCAGGTAGTTGCTTACAAAGGAGTTCCCATAAGACTGTCTGCTGATTTCTCAAAAGAAATTTTGCAGGCCAGAAGGGACTGGCAAGAAGTATTCAAAGTGATGAAAAGCAAGGACCTACAACCTAGATTACTCTATCCAGCAAAGCTATCATTTAGAATCGATGAGCAGATAAAGTGCTTCCCAGACAAGGTAAAGCTAAAGGAGTTCATCATCACCAAGCCACTGTTATATGAAATGTTAAAGGGACTTATTTAAGAAAAAAAGATCATAACTATGAACATTAAAATGACAATAAATTCACAGCTAACAACAATTGAACCTAAAAAACAAATTAAGCAAACAAGCAGAACAGAAACAGAATCATAGATATGGAGATCATTTGGAAGGTTATCAGCTGGGAGGGAAAAGGGGGAGGACCGGGGATATGGTGCAGGGTTTAAGAAGTGCAAATTGGCAGGTACAGAATAGACAGGGGCATGTTAAGAACAGTATAGGAAATGGAGAAGCCAAAGAACTTACATGCATGGCCTATGCACATGAACTAAGGGGAAGGAGGATTTCCAGAGGGAATGGGGGATACTAGGCGGAGGAGGGCAAAGGGGTAAAATTGGGACAAGTGTAATAGCATAATCAATAAAATATATTTTAAAATAAATAATTTTTTAAAGTAAAAAATAAGCAGAAACATCAAGTTTATGTAACTCAGATAATGGGTACCAAGTTTTTAATCATCATTGTGTCACTCTCAGTTAGCTTGATCTAAACATAGGCATCAAGCTTCTAATACTCAGATAACATGTACCAAGTTTGCAATCATCTTTAACCAAAAACGAAAGAAATCCATGCTATAACTAGTAGCATCAAGTACAACAATCATAAACTAGATGTAATGAAGAACACGTTGGGGGAAAATGACTTAGAAGGCCAAACGAGGGCTATCACTCTGGTATCACTGCCCTAGCCAGGTTTTTCTCCCCTCCAGGTCACTGGAGTCTTCTTTAGCCCTCATCCTTGCAAAGAAGAAACTGGTTCTCTTGGTAGAATCCACCCTATCTCTTCTAATTCCCAGGCTTAGATTGAGTTGCTTTTCAACTGCGAGAATTATTATTGTAACCAAACAGATGATTGGGTTTAAATTTATCTTTACCCAGTTGCTAGGTTATTAAGTCCAAGGCCCTAGTCCCATGGGTAAAACTTTTCTTCATTCCAAAAAATAAGTAAAAATGCTGTATCCATAACCAGGAAGAAGCAATGCTTCCCTACAGAAATATTTCTAACTAATAAATTCAGAAGGAATAAGGGAGACAAAGTCACCATTTTAACGCAACGGCAAGATCCATCAATGAATGCTAAAATTAGTGGGAAAAGTTTAAGGAGAAACAGGGTAATCTGTATAACCTCAGAGTATCTCCCCCAAAATATGTGCTGATTTCAAAACGGAAAAGAGTAACTTCATAGTGGAGACACTTGGCTTACATCACCTTACCCAAGTGATCATGGCTTACACCACCAGTGATGTCACTGATACCATGTGCCCTCTGACATGATGTACTGAGAAGGGCACACCACCTCGTGGCGTCTTTCCCAATAATGCATAGCAGCAGTCTAATCAAGAGAACACATCAGACAAACCCAAATGGAGAGACAGTCTACAAAATAACTAACCTATACTCTTCAAAATAGTGTCAAAGACATGAAAGACACAAAGAAATTGAGAAACTATCACAGACCAGAGGAAATTAAGGACAGAATGGCTAAATATTATACAGTGCAGGGTCCTGGATTGCTCCTGGAACACGTAGGAACATTTGTGGAAATGCAGGCAAAATGTGAATAAAGGCTGTAGTTAATAGTACTGGAGCAATGTTCATTTCTTAGTTTTGATCATCGGTTATACAAAATATTTACGTAAGTGGAAGCTGAATGTAGGATATATGAGAACTCAGCACTGCCTTTGTAACTTCTGTAAGTCTGAAATTATTCTGAGAGTTAAGAAAAAAAAAAAAACCCCAAAAAAACTAAATTCCTGATACCAAGCCTTCTAAGTTGAGCAACACACTTTTTATTTACAGTTGTTTTTAATGCCTTTCTTTCCTCCAGTCTCCTATCAATTTATAATGAGTTCCTATTCCTTCTCTAAAAGCTTCCGAGTTCTTACACCTCAGGACTTCTCAAAGTGCCTTTACTTATTTCCAACACAGAGCTAGGCTCTCCTTCCTGTCCTGCCACAAACTGACAGGGCTTAAAAGATGCCACTTAAACACCTTAATATTGTATAGTTTTATTGCAATTAACAATTTACCAAGTGCTTTTAAATACATTTACATACAAAAATTTAACGGTGCATATTACAAGTACTGTTATTTCACAGATAATAAGACAAGAAAAATTAAGTGATGTTACATTTAATAGATGTCAGAACCTGAATTTGCATCCTGTTCTTCTGACTCCAAAACCAAGTTACTATATTAAAAAGTACTAGTCTTCATTTTAAAATATTCAAATTCCCTGGCTCCAGGCAAGCTAATTTTTGGGTTGGCTAAAAAGTTCATTTGGTTTTTTTCTGTGAGATAGCCCTAATAATGCTTACTTGTCTTTAACTTTATTTGAAACAATTTTGTTAAATTGTATTGTGACGGCTGTCATATAAGCATGCATTTAAAAAAAATCAAAATTGGTGAATTGTTGTGCATTTTAATATTGAAAATGGAAGAAATAAGCAACAATTTTTGGAATATTATGCTTTATTATTTCAAGAAAGGTAAAAACAAATGAAACGCAAAAACAAAGATTTGTTCAGTGTATGGAAAAGATGCTGTGACTGATCGAACAAGTGAAAGAGTGGTTTGCAAAGTTCTGTGTGGGAGATTTCTCTCTGGACGATGCTCCACAGTCAGGTGGACCAGGTGAAGTTGACAGCGATCAAATCGAGGCATTAGTTGAGAACAATCAATGTTATACCACATGGGAGACAGCCCACATACTCAAATATCCAAATCAATAAAGTTATTGGTGAAAATGAAAAACATGTCTCTTATTTTACAGAAAATAAAACCGGACGGACTTTTTGGCCAACCCAATACATCTAATACATAATATATTTAGGAAAGTTCTATATTTCACCCTTGTCCTAAATGTCCCTCTTGGAAGTTTCAATGATTGTACAATCAAGAATTCTGGGATTCAGTGACAAGGTTTTGTGTTCACCCTAGCCTTTCTGACCTTCGACAGCAGACCTGTCACCTCTTCAGCCATCGACATTTTAGGCTTAGGAACCGCGTACCTCTGTTCTTATACAAACACTGCTTCAAGCTTTCAAATACCCGAGATGTTGCTCTAATCTCCAATTGCGTTCATTTCTTGATATTTACAAATCAGAACTAGGGACAATCCTGCAGGGCCCCCAACCCCATGATATATGATACTCTGAATATCTTTTTCCTCCACTCAAAAGGGGGGGGGGGGTGTAGTCAAAGGGCTAATCCCTAATGCACGTGTTTGCTTTAAATTTAGTGCGATGATGCTGGGCAATGTAACAAAGTTACGTGACTTGAGACTCAGGAGAAACTAACTTTTAAACTGACCACCATTTTTCTCTTTCAACGCTTGTAGTCCCCCAGGCTTAACTGATTTCTCTATCAGTCAACTGAGAACATTATTAAGACCCAACAAAGAGCACTTAAGTCATAAAAATAGTAATTATGGAAACAAGCCTCTACGTCTGAAAAGTTAGAGGTAATGAGAAAACCATTGGTTTATTAATAGGTACTTGCTCCGTGCAAGGCACTGGAGGAGACATAAGCTCTTGAGCACCTGACGGTGATTTATTCCATCCTCACCTCTCCAGTGCCTGGCACGGGCAGCTCAGCTGACAAGAACTGCATACGCTGATGCAACGGGATCTGCTCCAGCCAGAAACCCGTGGGAGAAACAGATGGGCTCTGGCTGTAGCTTTGGGAAGTACTGCTGGGACAGCTCTGCGCTGTTTGACTCAAAGAGAACGGGCTGCGCCGCTGGCGTGGAACCCAGGAAAACCAGCAGGGACACACGGTCTCTCACAGAGACAAATCGGGACACCTCTGACAGACCCCCAAGGATGCAGGGCGGGGGAAAAGGGGGCAGTCACTTGCCTCCCATTCCTGCAAGAAACGCCGGGCCTCCTCAGAACCAACCGTCTTATGTCTCCTAAACTCGTCCTTCACGTACTGGTCGCCAAGGGCTTTAAGGTCTGGGGGCAGAGCCCGGTGCAGCAGCAAGATGCGCCGATACAAGGCCCGGACACGCGAGACGTGGGCGGCCGGCATAGCGCCGCGCGTGGACCGCAGACCGCGCCTGCGCAAAGGGACAGTGCGTGCCCGCTCCACGCCGGGTGGACCCGAACACCGGCGGAAGAGGGCGTGTGACCTTCATCCGGTTTGGTCCGCTCTAAAATCAGGACCATCCGGAAACCGGCGCTGCGGCCTCAGGCAGAAAATGAGCACGTCACTGTCTGGGCGGAGCGTGGCTTCTGCTGGGTGGTGTCAGCGCCGCAATTGCTGGAGGGCTGCGTCTGGGTCAGAGAGGCTTCCAACGGGAGGACTGGCGTGGGCTGGTTGCCACCTCACAGTCACACCCCATCATCTTTTACTTTCATTTTACTCCCTTCTCTCCTGATAAAGGCCTGAGAAAATCTTTCGTAGAAATCGGTCTCCTCCAGGAAGCCTTCCATGCTTAGCTCGACCCCCTTAATGCCTCTTATAGTGTTCCTGCGCTCTGCGAGAGGGATCGGAGTGGGATTAATCTCTCCATCCATGAGCCTACCAACCCACATACTTTGAACAGTGTTGTGCTTCTAATTTGTCTCGTGGATGCATGGCCTCTTTCATGTAATTCAAGCGAGCCCTGAACCAGTTTCGTTAGCTCAGGTTAAATTAGCTGCAGAAAAAATCATGAGGAAGCATTTTTAAAGTATTGTTTCCAGGGCCACGGGGCTGGAGGTTCTGATTAAATAGTCTGAGATGAACAGGTAGAATCAGGACGTTTACAAATCTCCAGCTTTTGCGAAGGTGATGCTGAGAGTGTGACCAGTTTTCAAAGCCGACAGCAAAGTGGCCCAGTTCTTTCCCATCGCACCGTCGGTTCTTCGGCGAATCCCGGTGGCTCCACCAACAAAATATATGCGGAATTCAACCATTTCTCATCACTTCCTCCACCACAATTGCCTCTCTGTAACTGGATATTGTGGTGGCTTCTTGTGTTCCTGCTTCTGGCCATGCCCAGCTCCCGTCCTTATCCACCTAAACTGTAAATCAGATGTCGCTCCTCTACTCAGCAACATCCTCCAGTGGTTCCTTAGCAGAGTAGTAAAAACCAAAGTCTCTCTGTTTCTTAGCTTTCTAAATTTTCTCCTATTGCTTTGTCCTTAGTCGACCAGCTCTAGCCACACTGGCCTTCTGCTGCTTCCTAGTTCATCTTTGAACCGCCCAGACACAGTCCCAAGTGCGGGCCTTGGTACTTGCCAGTCCCTCTGCTTGGGATGCTCTGCCACATCTATCTTCTCGGCTAACACCTTTATTTCACTCAACGCATTCCTTCAGGTCCCCTCCGATGAGACTCTCCCTGTAAGTGCATTTGAAATTGCAACATCCCGGTGCCAAGAACTCCCTAACCCAGCCCTGCTTTTTCTCCATAACACTTACATATTTTACTTATTTGCTTATTATTTGCCGCCCCCCCACCATGACCCTAGAATAAAAATTCGGTGAAGGCAGGGATTTTGTGATTTTAAAGGTGTCAAGCGATGCATGGCTTGTTTGTGACGAAGGGGCGAGCGTGTGGGAATTTGCGAGGTTCCTCCCCAGACCTCAGACTCTTGTCTGTGCAAACTTTTTATAAGACAAAGACACATACCCCGCTGCCAAGGGCAGGAGCTTATTCATTTTATTACGCTCTTCAGGGCCTACCGCTGCGCCTTACAAATAGTAAGCACTCTAATATTTATGACTTTGAATGGGCTTTTTCATTTTGCTTAAATTTAGGAAAAATATTTATATAAAAGAACACAGAACAGTTAAAAAATGAATTTAATTTGGTATTATGGCAAACCACATTCATGGCAAGGACTGAATGGCAATGTGGTTATTTACTTCAGGAAATTTTTGCTAACCATACTTCGTCTCTTAATATCCGTGTAAATTGAAAATTAATTTCTTGTTCCAGTTTACTCTTTTTCTGGTTTCCTTTGGGGTTAAAGTACATGTATAATAAATACTTCTTTTAGAACCAAAGCTCTTATAAAAATGTGGAAAAAAACATCCTACCAATGAATTAATTGAAAAGTAACAATAAAAGGAGTAATTCAGCCCAGAAGAGCAGGAAAGGCCCACAGAGCACTGGGCAGTTGGTGTTCAGAAATGGCCAATGATGGCTGAGAGAGAAGCCAAGACATAGTGGTGTGGTTAAGCCTTGAGGTGAGAAATCAAGCAATAATGGTGACAATAATAATAAATGACCTTTTTTTTTTTTCAGTGGGCTGGACAGTGAGTTATGTCTTATGGACAAAACTTTCTCTTTGTCAGAATTTTCCATTGACCTTCCAATTTAAGCTGACCAGTGTTCGTCCTGTGGTCAAAATAACTATGAACTGAAAATAAATCTGAGTTCTTTTCCTTGCCACTAATCCAGATCAGTACACTTCATGCAGCCCTTCCCTTTATCCTTCCTCCACATGTTTCCTGTCCCTTTGTGTTAGTCATTCACTCAGCCACTCTGTGCCTGGATTTTCTCACAGGTCAAAGAGCTGGGTTAGGTAATTCTCACTACCTTCCTTCTAACTCTACTGGTCTAACCATGATTTCTCCCAGATTCCCTTCAAAATTTGCTGTAGAAGTAGAAGCAGATACACATCCATTCTGAAATAATTGCTTTGAAAAGATTTTGTTTAAGAAGAAAGAGGAAAGCTCTCTAAACTTTATGTGGAACACAACACCTAGGCCCTTCGGGGCACACAAAATACAACCACCACAATATAACCACACCCACAGGGCAGATCAAACACAGCAACTGCACAAATCGAGATGGAAGAGACTACTAGAGAAGATTTTTTTAACAACCAGAGAGAGAACTTTGAGGTCAAAAGAGATAGAAATCAATGAACAAGAAAAATTAAACTGAAAGGAGGAGAAAGGAAACATTTGCATGTGGCATAGTTACGTGGAAAGCGAGTCTTGCTTCCAAATAGTGTTTAAAAGCCTTTTCCTCTTCAGCAGAGGGAGAAAGAGTTGATGAAAGGAGAGGATGGTGGCGAAAGATTTGGAAACTATACCAATCATTAGATATGGAAACAACACACCTACAGGCTTGGCTTTGGTGGCAGAAGTGGCTCAGTTTTGAATTTATGGTCACTAACTTCCAAATTCTAAATCATTGAGAATAATGAAAGGAAAAGCCTGGAACAAGATACATCTTTGACCCAAACATCCTTCACATGCTTAGAGGCCTGCAGAGATGAATAAGCCTAATTTAATCATGGTAATTGCATGTAGTCTCCCCGAACAACACCGGAAGTGGTCTGTCATTTTCCACCTTACCTTGGAATCCCAAATAGGAACATTACTGTGTGGAGGTGAAAATGTAAAGAGGAGGGACTTCTTTAAACATTTTTACTTGGTATCTGAATTATTGAGATGCAATGGTAAGAAAGCAGATAGTCTTGAAAGCTAGAATTTCAAGCAAATAAATTTGTAAACAGTCTATTTTTTGAAAGTCCATTTGGAAAAAAATCAGTATATTCATAAATGTCTGAAACATGTTATATAATAAATATCAAAGAGGGACTAACTGTATTTGCACCTGGAGAGAAAGGACCAACTATAAGGGACATTTTAAATGTTCACTACTGTTGATAAACGAGAATAGAAAATCAACGTAAGTCCAGATATATTGTTATGTTTGATCATTTAAAGTACTAATGATATTTTTTTCTAAGAAGAAAAATACCATTGCCACATAAGCTGAAAAACCATTTGATAAATTCATCACCTATTCCTGATTTTAAAATAATAGTAACAAAACAGAAATCAGGATCCCTTAATACAAAAGCCAGCATCTTAGTTAATGGGGAAAGATCTGACAAAATAGGCAAACTCTTGTGTAAAAGAGGAATGTGAAAAAAATGTGTGTAATGTTTCCTTCCTTTTGCAAAAGATAAACCATGACTACAACGTGCCATGCACAAAAGAATATGATTAACTCGGTTTTCCACATTAGAGTCAAAAAAGAAAGCAAGGGATTGCCTAAAGTTGATGACCTGGAGGTGGGCATAGCTCTGGCGGTACTACAGGCCTGAGGCTCTGAAGGACACTGGTTTCAGGACTAACCAGCTGCAGGGAAACGGAAGAAATGGCCAAATCGAAGGGGTCTCTATGCTTTCACTTACGGTGGTGCAATTGACAAAAGACAGAAAAGTCAGGAGGGAAAACTGCTTTTGGAAATGCATTTTACTGTAGTCATATTGCGTTTGAAGGGACAGCCTATGCTAAATGTTGCATTAAAAAGTTGCCTAATAGTAGTAGTGTAATTTGCTATTTGTCTAAGTCAGCGGTTCTCAACCTGGGCTGTATATTACAATCACCTGAGAAACTATTTTTTAAAAAACACTGATAATCAGGTTCCACTCCAAACCACTTGCATGAGAATCTCTGAGAATGGGACGAGGCATTAATAGCGCTTAGAAGCTCCTTCAGGTGATTCTACTGTGCAGCCAGGACTGAAGACCAATGGGCTAAATTTCCAACTTGGAGACTCTCGGGCTCTGGGAAAAGTACTTCAACACTAAAGAGTTCCTATAACAATTGAGGATGAAGATTTTTATATAGCTAACAATATTTCAAACATAAAAGTAAGAATCATCTCTGAGGAAGGGAATGGAAAAATGAAAAGAGGAATGATATAACTTTGGTTATATCCACATTTATAAAGCGGGAGGTGGACTCGTAACTTGAGGACTGTCTGAGGAGCTCACTCCAGAATCATCCTGCTTCCCACATTGTCACATCTGCTATAGCACAGTGTTCCTCTGAGGAAACAGTTTAAGCCTTCCAAATAACTAATGAACATTCAGAACACAACTTACTTATATGAAGTTGGCACTCTTAATAAAAATTTATAAAATCTCTATTGTCTTTACCTTCTTCCTTCCTAGCATCATCCAACCCAAACCTTCCACCAGAACTCTTGATTATATCCCAGCTCTTATGAGAGGTGGCTTCAAAACTATCCCCTCTTTTTTTCTCACACTGGCACCTCCATTTATTCCCTTCATGAGATTATTCCATTAGCTCATGAACATTTACAAGAACAATTCACAGTGGAAAAAAAAGTGCCTCCATCTATCCTGCCTCCCCTCAAACTACCATCCTATCACTACACTTCTCTGGCAAGCTTGAAAAAAAATAACATATTTCTCCATTTCCATTCTCATTCCCCACTTCATCTCTTTTAATCTATCATTGAACCCCCTACTCCTCTAAAATCACTTTTTTCGAAATCACTAGTCACTTGCTTCTAGATATCTTGCCATGTTTTGGCTTTCATATATTTGTGCTGTCCAGGTGATCCCATTTCTAGGGTGTCATTACCTCTATGTCCTTAGCTGGCTTTAGTTCTTCCTGCCACCAAATGTGAACACATCCAAAGGCTCAGTCCAAACGTTAGCTTCAGCGCCCTTGCCCTGGCAGGCTGTCCCCAGCAATTGGTGATGCTCTGCTGCCCCCACCTGGCCAAGCCCATTCTAACCACTTCAGAGGCCCTTACCTGGAGAAGTGCCAGGACATCTTACCAAATCTCACACACGCTCCTGACCTCTCTAAAGTTTAAGCCTTCTTCTCTACCTGACCGCTGGGTAAGTTCCAACTGGATGTCCTGTCATCCCTTCGAAGTCTACACCCCACATTAAACTCACCATTTGTCCCCAAAGACTTTTCTCTCTCCAACATTCTTCAATTTGTCTGGACTCAAGACTCAGGAGTCATTTATAACATCTTCCACTCTCTCCATATATCTTGTAATTGAGCAATCGTCATGGAGACTTCTTTGTAAATGTCATCCCCCCCTCCATGTCATTGATCCACCTGCCTAGACTCATATCCCTCTCGTTTAAATGATTACAGCAGTCTTCTAACTGGATTCCCTTTCTTCAAAACCTTCCAGGGCTTTCCCATTGTCTCCAGGGCAAACTCCGTTTCCCCAGTATATAAAATTGGATTAAAAATTACATTACAAGTAAAGTCAAAACTTTCAGCTGAGCTAGTATTAACTCACTTATTATTACATTATACGTATATGGCAGTATTTTTCATTATAATATATAGTCGTATACTATATACTTTATTAATTGAAGGAAAAATTCTAAATAATATATTCAGGCAAATATTTCAACTTCAGAATGCAATTATATTTTTAACCCATAGAAAGAAAAGTAGGTAAATATATAAACAAATGCAAAAAAAAATTGATAAGGGAAGTCATTCCTCTCCCCTCTCAAATTAGAATAAGTTCACAATATGTGTTCTTCACACTCACAAATTTAAGATGGCCAAATCATATTACCGTACTTTGCCATGTATAATGTGCACTTTTTTTCCCCAAATTTTTGAGGGAAAAAAGAATGCATATTATACATGGGTATAATGATTACATACCATGGGTATAATAATCCCATTTATAATACACACAAAAACATGAGTACACATTATACATGGCAAATCTGATAATATTCAGCTAGATTCCAACTCTGCTATTTATCAACTGTGTGATCTTGGACTAGTTGTTAAACTCTCCGGTTTAAGATTTCCCCTCTTTTTAAAAAAATTTTATTTATTTAGTTTAGAGAGAGGGGAGGGGAGGTGAAAAGAGAGGGAGAGAAATATCGATGTGAGAGAGAAACATTAATCAGTTGACCCTCACACACACCCCAACTGGGGGACCAAACCTGCAACCCAGACATCTGCCCTGACCAGATATTGAACTGTTGACCTTTCGCTTTGTGGGACATTACCCAACCAACTGAGCTACACTGGTCAGGGGGAGTTTCCCCCTCTTAACATGAGAACATTATGTACCTCAAAAACTTCTTATTCATTTTAATGATTTAATATCTAAAAAGGATTCAGGGTAGTTAGTCTATAGCAAATAGGAAGTGCTAATTAGTGTTAGCAATAATGATGATGATGTAAATTGACGGTAGAAACCGTGTTTCTTATTTTAAGATTTTTTAAAACTTCTTCCCACTTTAGAATAGGCCATTAATCTTAGATGTACGAAATTTAAATGAACTGAAATGATGTAATACAACTACACTGTGACCCCTAAATGTAACCAGGGTTTATACCTGAGCCACAATGCACACAAGCATGATGACCTTCCTTTGAGCAGCCAGGACAGTTGTTCTTGACGTGATAAACTCTCGTCAATCTGACTGAGTTTGCTCACTCAAGATAAATCCTACTGTATGTTAGACCCTCAGCATCAATGGTAGGAACAGAACTTTTTAGTCCTGGACTATGTTGTAAAATCACTTGAATTACTCATGCTGGCTGAGAATGACTTTGACAAATTAGTTGAAAAATTAGTGTTTAGTCTCTGTCTACCATTCTATAGCCATGATCTTGAGGAAGGAGGATCATTTAAGTACTGAATGAAGAGTTGGGGCCCGGATAATTCTGGAAACTACATTATTCTGAACCAGAATAATAACTTCTTAAAAATTATGTTCAAGGTTGCCTTAAGAGTGTTTCAACAAAGAAGCATTTGTTCTTCCTTCATAAAATAAGACTTTGGCAATAAATGGTTACATTTATTAATGGTTAGTATTTCTTTAAAAATATAA
>PVJD01018253.1:0-15068 GCA_004026545.1 Mormoops blainvillei | reverse complement strand
TGTGGTAAAATATCTTTACCACAAAATTTACCATTTTAACCATGTTTAAGTGTATAATTCAGTGGCATTAGGTACATTAATAATATTACGCAATCATCACCGCTACTACTATCTATTTGCAGAAAGTTTTCATCATCCCAAGCAGAGATTTCATATCCATTAAACCGTAACTCCCCATTTCAACCTCCCCCAGCTCCTGGCAACCCTCATTCTACTTTCTGTCTATGAATTTGCCTATGTAGTCACCTCATATAAGTAGAATTTGTTGTTTTGTTTTGTGTCTGGCTTACTATTAGTATAATGTTTTCAGGTCTCATCCATGTTGTAGCCTGCGTCAGAATTTTCCTCCTTTTTAAGGCTGAGTAATATTTTCATGTGTGTATATACCACATTTTGCTTATCCGTTCATCTGTTGATGGACACTTAAAAGGCGCCTTTAACTTCTGGCTATTGTGAATACTGTTTCTATGAACATTGGTGTATAAGTGTGTTTAAGTTCCTGCTTTCAGTTCTTTTAGGTATACACATTTAATACCTAGGAGTGGTTGCTGGATCACATGATAACTCTGTGTTTAACTTTTTTTTAGTATATTTTGTTGATCATGTTATTGCAGTTGTCCTATTTTTTTTCTCCCCTTTATCTTCCTCCACCATACACCACCCCTCCCACCAGCATTCCCCCACTTAGTTCATGTCCATGGGTCGTACATATAAGTTCTTCGGCTTCTCTATTTCCTATACTATTCTTAACCTTCCCTGTCTATTTCGTACCTACCAGTTATGCTTCTTATTGCCTGTACCTTTTCCCCCATTCTACTCCCTCCACCTCCTTGCTGATAACCTTCCAAGTGATCTCCATTTCTGTGATTCTGTTTCTGTTCTAGTTGTTTGCTTAGTTTGTTTTTGGTTTTGTTTTTTTAGGTTCAGTTGTTGATAGTTGTGAGTTTGTTGTCATTTTACCGTTCATAGTTTTGATCTTCTTTTTCATAGGTAAGTCCCTTTAATATTTCATGTAATAAGGGCTTGGTGATGATGAACTCCTTTAACTTTACTTCATCTGGGAAGCACTTTATCTGCCCTTCCATTCTAAATGATCGCTTTGCTGGATAGAATAATCTTGGATGTAGGTCCTTGGCTTTCATGACTTTGAATATTTCTTTCCAGCCCCTTCTTGCTTCTAAGGTTTCTTTTGAGAAATCAGCTCATAGTCTTATAGGAACTCCTTTGTACATAACTCTCTGCCTTTCTCTTGCTGCTTTGAGGATTCTCTCCTTATCTTTAATCTTGGCTAATGTAATTATGATGTATCTTGGTGTGTTCCTTCATGGGCCCAATTTCTTTGGGAATCTCTGAGCTTCCTGGAATTCCTGGAAGTCTATTTTCTTTGCCAGATTGAGGAAGTTTTCCTTCATTATTTTTTCAAATAAATGTTCAAAGTCTTGCTCTTCCTCTTCTCCTTCTGGGACCCCTATGATTCGGATGTCAGAACATTTAAAGTTGTCCCAGAGGTTCCTCAGCCTCTCCTCATTTTTCTGAATTCTTGTTTCTTCATTCTTTCCTGGTTGAATGTTTATTTCTTCCTTCTATTCCAAACCATTATTTTGAGTCCCAGTTTCCTTCCCTTCACTGTTGGCTCCTTGTATATTTTTCTTTATCTCACTTTACACAGCCTTCGCTTCCTCTATTTTGTGCCCGTACTCAGTCATCTCTGTGAGTATCCTGATTGCCAGTGTTTTGAACTCTGCATCTGATAGGGTGGCTATCTCCTTGTCACTTACTTCTTTTTCTGGAGTTTTGATCTGTTCTTTTATTTGGGCTATATTTCTTTGTCTTGGCGCACCTGTGACATTGTAAGGGGTGAGGCCTTAGGTATTCAGCAGGGCAGAGCAGCCCAGAGCAGCCCACTTCGCTGCATTGTGGCACTGTATGTGGCAGAGGGGTCAAAGAGGGAACAATGGCACTTGCTCAACACTTGCTCAGCCCTTGCCCCACTTTCAGTCACTTCCCCCGCTACCCACAAGCAAATTAGGCCCTTTTGGTGCTGATTCCCAGGTGGGTGGGTTTGTGTATGTTCGAGGACCCCATGAGCCTCTCCAAGAAACCTTCCTGTGAGGCTGGGAGTTTCTTCCCCCACCGCAACCCCCACAGGTTTTTACCACCAAAGTTTTTGAGGCTTTAGTTTCCCGGGCTGGAACCCCGGGTTGTGCGGTCTGTCTCACTCCCTAGTTGTTCCTCCCACCTATCTGCACGTGAGTGTGGGACCACCTGATCTGCCAGCTGCTGCTTCACCCTTCTGGTCTGCCACTCTGTTGCATGTCCTCTCAACCCCTCCTACGAATCTGGATGAATGTTTCTTCTTTAACTCCTCGGTTGTTGGACTTCCATACAGTTCAATTTTCTGGCAGTTCTGGTTGTTTTTTGTTTTTAAATTTGATGTTGTCCTTCTTTTGGTTGTGTGAGGAAACAAAGCATATCTACTTATGCCTCCATCTTGTCTGGAAGTCCCTCTATGTTTAACTTTTTGGGGAACTGCTGTACTCTTTTTTATAACAGTTGTATCATTTTATATTCTCACCAGCTTCCGATTCTCATGGAGCTTCTAGTTTGTCTACATCCTTGCCAACACTTTTGTCTTTCTTTCTTTTTCTTTTTTAGAATAGCCATCCTAATGGGCTAGAAGTGGTATGTCATTGTGGTTTTCATTTGCATTTCCTTAATTATTAATAATGTTGAGTATCTTTTTATGTGCTTATTGATCATTTATATCTCTTTTTTTGGGAACTATGTATTCAAGTTCTCTGTCCATTTTTTAATTGGGTTCTTTTTTGTTTTGGGGTTCGTTTTTTTGGGGGGGTCTGTTTTTAAGTTACAGGAGTGTTTTTATGCTCTGGGTATTAATCCCTTATCAGATATATGACTGGCATATATTTTCTTCCATTCTTTGGATTGTCTTTTCACGCTTTTATAGTGTCTTTTGATGCACAAAAGTTTTTAATTTTGATGAAGTCCAAATTACTTAGTTTTTTCTTGTGTTGCCTGTGCTGTTTTTGCCATATCCTAGAAATCATTGCCAAATCCAATGTCATGAAAAGTTTTCTTTGTTTTCTTCTAAGAGTCTCATAGTTTTAGCTCTTAAGTTTAGACCTTTGTATCATTCTGAGTTAATTTTTTTATATGGTGTAAGATAAAGGTCCAATTTCATTGTCTTGTGTGGGCATATCCAATTTTCCCAGCACCATTTGTTGAAAAGACTACCCTTTTCCCATTGGCTTATTATTTCTGTGCTCTCTTTTTCTTCGATCTGCTATATTCCACTTTAAGAAGTATATGGGTTTTTCCAGCCTCTTCCTCATATTTATACCCACTCCCTCAAAGAAAAGAGAATGAGGAGAAAAACCTTAAAGGTAAAAGAGTTTAATATGATGGTGTCCTGGATTGGAATGCCAAGAAGAGTGCAACAGGCTGGAGGCACCCAATTTTCAGATAAGTGTTCAAATTGTCAGTGATAAGCAAGCATTTTATTTTATCTTGAACCCATTCCCTTACTATCCTAGGCACAACCATTCTCTATGTTTTTCCCCTGTGTTACCAAACTTAAAGGAACCAAATATGCTTGTAAGTCACATTGTTTTGAAATCAATCCCACATGATGGAAATGAGATCGCTTTTGTGTATGTTTAGCCTTTAATTCATAGAAGAAAAAGGACTGCAATTAATCAATAGTTATTTATGGAGCACAATTTATATAGGGCACCATAACATAAAATTTATAATCAGGGTGGCTTACAGTATAGTTGGGGGGCTCTATCTATTTATCTATAATAGCTATAGATTTCTATCTATCTATGACTCAATAATGCCTTGGAGATAGGAGAGACAAAAATTGAAATAGTGGGTAATAAAAAAACCTTCCAAAGTAGGACCTTTTGGCGATTGTTAAAGAGAAAGAGTAAATTCAGATTCAGGGTTCAGGGTGAAGAATAATGATATTTAAATGCAAAGGCAAGACTGAGTAAGCTACCTAGGGATGGTGAGAAGGCCGACCCAACAAGACGAGAGAGGTGTGTGGGCAGCCCTAGTGGATATGTGGGGCACGGCTAAATTGTGTAGGCTTGAAAAATAACTAGGCTTTTTAAATAACTAGGACAGCCTTAAAGTTCTTAAATGACGTGATTAATTTTTTCTAACAGAGGAGTAGAACACTGTTGTAGGTAGGTTGGTCCAGGAGAGGATATGAAAAAGATTATTAGAGGAGAGGAATTGATTCAGTTCTCATAAGACTTCCTTGGAAAGAAAAGCAAGAGATTTTTGCCTGAAGTCCAATACCAGACTGAGGTATTTCCCAAAACTCCTTATTGCTAGCCATGGTTTAGAAATGCGCTGGATCTAAGATCCCATGAGATTTTGCTCAAGTTCAACCCAGCACCCCGATGTTTTGTGTTAATGGCGCAAAATTCTAACCCTTGGCTTTGCTTTGGTTTGACACTGTACCTAGCTTGCCTTACTGTGGTGCCATGTTTCCAGAGCGTTCAAGATACAGGCTGTTAGTGGATCGAATGGAATTTGTCTTTGTTGAAAAGATATCTGAAAACTGGGAGACATTGCAGTTGACCTTTAGAGACTTCTCCCCACATCTCCCCCTCCCCTCTAGCTGCTAGGCCTTGTCAGGGCCTGGTACTTTCTCTTCATTCAATGCTTTCCCACAGCAGTTGGAAATTACCTGTGATGCACACGAGTACTTCAGGGTACTCAGTCCCAGACAAGTATGATAGGTCTTGACATTTGGGAGGGTCACTGGAAACGAGAGGGTAAGCAGTGGCCTGTGGGTTAGACTCAGGGGAGATGCAAGGACCCCATGAACATTCCAGAGCACAGTTTGGACAATGGCATGTGAGGAACCATTACGTTGATTTCCCCTGTGGTCAGAGGCTGCCTGCATTTTTAAACTCCCTTCCCGGCCTGAACACTCCCAACATTGGAATTTCTTCAGATGGCTACTGTGTTTGGTTTTCAACCAGGACAAACAAAGAAAAGAGATTTGTTTTCCTGTCTGCTTTGGCTGAATGGAATCTCTGACTCTACTTATTGGTCATGCCTTAGACACCATGGGGCTGGTCAGGACTTAGGATGTTAAACTCTGAGCACACAGGACTTCTAGCTTCGCTGAATCCTTTTCCATATCCTGAGCCTGAGCACAAACTTCATCCCCCCACCCCACCCCCCACACACACACTCCTCACCGAAGTCCCTTCAATCCTTGGGTAATTCTGCAACCAAGTCCCAGCTAATATTCTACCCACAAATTGTTATTTCAGCTGAACTTTCCCAAACTTGAGCACCCTTACTAAATATTTTGGGCTTCCTCACAATCTAGTTATCTTCTCTCATGTGCATGCCTTTTTGGTATAATTTTGAAGTGGTGAAAATTCTCCTGTTATTTAAAGGCTGCACAGTAAGCTCAGCCACCTAAGGGGTGTTGCAGAAATCTGTATACCTAATTCCAACCTTCTGGGAGTGTCGGGTAAAATTTCCAAGAAACTTTTATGTTTTGGTGTTTTTCTTTTCACCTTCTTTTCCCCTTAACTGGAAATCAGTTAGGTGCAAGAAAAGGGATTGTGAATCACAATGATTTAAAACAACACCCACATACCAACACAAGGGGAGGCTTTGCATTTCCCATTCCTGATGCAGGGCTCAGGAGGTAGGTACAACTCCAGGTGAGTAAATTTGCAGATGCCCATGCATGTCCGGAACATTCCCCAAGGGTCATTAGAGACCGTCCAGCAGGGGCGTGGGAGCCAGTCTTCCGTTTTGGTTTTCTTTCAGAACTTTTGTCTAGGGAGCATCCTGTTCTGTTATATGCATACCCACTGTAGTCTCCAAATTGCTAGGTGGAGAACAACAAATACTCAAGTGCCTGGCATTGGGTTAGAAATAGAAATGGGCCTGGTCTCAAGGCTATGACAGGGACGGTTGCTGAGTCCTCCCCCACAAACCCTTCTGCGTTTTGCCATCCCCTCTTCCCCCACTCAGATCCCCAGAGCTTAACCCCATCCGCACACAGCAGTTGAAGGAATCTTTAAATGTTTTCATATATGCCCTTGATTCTTACACATACTTAAGAAGCAGTTCTTTCCCTTTCAGAATGTTAGACGTAAACCTGACCGTCTTCCTTCTCCCTCACTCACTTGGGTCTGGGCAGCTGGGTGCTGCTGAGCTGGGCCTCTCAGAAGGGAGGTTGTAGCAAGGTGCACACACCCGGCCTTTGCGTGAGGGACCTGAATGGGGTGGGAGGGCTGTGCTTCTGGGGATTTGCAATTGGACAGGCTATATTTATTTATTTTTTGAAAATATACTTTATTGATTGTTCTATTACAGTCGTCCCATTTTTTCCTGCTCTTTATTCCCCTCCACCCTGCACCCCCCTCCCACCAGCATTCCCCAACTTAGTTCATGTCCACGGGTCATGCATGTAAATTCTTTGGCTTCTCCCTTTCCTATACTGTACTTAACCTCCCCCTGTCTATTTTGTACCTACCACTTATGATTCTTATTCCCTGTATCTTTTCCTCCGTTCTTTCCCCTCCACCTCCCCACTGATAACTGTCCATGTGATCTCTATTTCTGTGATTCTGTTCCTGTTTTAGCGGTTTGCTTAGTTCGTTTTTGTTTTTGTTTTTTTAGGTTTAGTTGTTGATACTTGTGAGTTTGTTGTCATTTTACTGTTCATAGTCTTGATCATCTTTTTCTTACATTATTCCCCTTAATATTTCACATAATAAGGGCTTGGTGATGATGAGCTCCTTTAACTTTACCTTATCTGGGAAGCACTTTATCTGCCCTTCCATTCTAAGTGATAGCTTTGCCCGATAGAATAATGGATGTAGGACCTTGTCTTTCATGACTTTGAATACTTTTTTGCAGCCCCTTCTTGCCTATAAGGTTTCTTTTGAGAAATCAACTGATAGTCTTATGAGAACGCCTTTGTAGGTAACTGTCTCCTTTTCTCTTGCTGCTTTTAAGATTCCCTCCTTTAACCTTGGCTAATGTGATTATGGTGTGCCTTGGTGTGTGCTTCCTTGGGTCCAACTTCTTCGGGACTCTAAGCTTCCTGTACTTCCTGGAAGTCTATTTGCTTTGCTAGATGGGGGAAGTTCTCCTTCGTTATTTTTTCAAGTAAGTTTTCAATGTCTTGTTCTTCCTCTTCTCCTTCTGGCACCCCTGTGATTCAGATGCTGGGATGTTTAAAGTCTCAGAAGTTCCTCAGCCTTTCCTCATTTTTTTAAATTCTTGTTTCTTCATTCTGTTCTGGTCAAATGTTTATTTCTTCTTCCTCCTCCAGATCGTTCATTTGAGTCCCAGTTTCCTTCCCTTCACTGTTGGTTCCCTGTATATTTTTCTTTATTTCACTTTGCCTAGCCCTCACTTTCCCCTCCCTTTGTGACCATACTCCAACAATTCTGTGAGCATCCAGATTGCTAGTGTTTCAAACTCTGTATCTGTTATGTTGGCTGTTTCTTCATTGCTTAGTTCTATTTTTGGAGCTTTGATCTGTTCTTTCATTTGGTCCATATTTTTTTTTAATCTCCTCACGTCTATTATGCTGTGAGGGGTGGAGCCTTAGGTATTCGCTAGGGCAGGGCAACTCACATCACTGTCTTGTGGCGCTGTATGTGGGGGCAGGGGTCCAAGAGGGAACAGTGCCACTTGCTTGGCTCTTGGATGGCTTTTAGTCACTCCTTCTGCTACCAACAAGCAAACTGGGACCTTCTGGTGCTGATTCCCAGGTGGATGGGTTTGTGTGTAGTCTAGGACCTTGTGGGTCTCTCAGATGAGCTCTCCTTTGAGACTGGCAGTTTATCGCACTGCCGCAACCCCCACAAGTTTTTACGGGTAGAGGCTTTGAGGCTTTCTTTTTCTGTGCTGGAACCCTGGGTTGCGCAGTTTCTTTCACTCCCCAGTTGTTCCTCCCGGTTTATCCACAGGCAAATGTGGGACCGCCCAGTCTGCCAATCATTGCCTTGTCCACCCAATCCTCCAACTGCAGCCTTGCCATGTATCCTCTCTTCCCCAGCTGCCCATCTCTGTCCCTCTTACCTGTTTGGATGAATGTTTCTTCTTTAACTCCTTGATTGTTGCACTTCCATACAACTCAATTTTCTGGCAGTTCTGGTTATTTTTTGTTTTTAAATTTGTCGTTGTCCTTCTTTTGGTTGTGCGAGGAGACCTAAGTGTATTACCTATGCCTCCATCTTGGCCGGAAGTCTTACAGGCTATATTTAGAAGAAGCTTTCCTACTTCTAGAAAGCAGTGGCCCACTTTGGCTATAACTATGACCAAAGAGCCACTTTCTTTCAAAAACTCTATTTTCAGGTGTTAACTCTTTTTTTATAAAAAGATTTCATTTATTTATTTATTTTTAGAGAGGAGTGAGGGGAGGGAGAAAGAGAGGAAGAGAAACATCCATTGGTTGTGTCTGACACATGCCCCAGGAGGAACTGGCCCACGCCCCAGGCCTGTGCCCTAACTGGGAATTGAACTAGTGAACTTTTGTTTCGCAGGAGGAGGCTCAACCAACTGAGCCATGCTGGTCAGGGCTACCCTTTTATTTAAAATGGAAGGGAAAAAAGTGGCCTTGAAGGCAGGTGGTCCCCAGTGCATTCTGTCTCCCGAGGAAGGAGGTGTGTTTTGTTTGGTAAAATTTCACTCTGCTATCTTGGGGTTACATGAATATAGGAACTGAGGTAGGGCCTTAGGGATTACAGGGACTGAAGATTCTTGTTTTCATCATCTAGACAGTCGGCAAGGTCTTGGGTAGGTTGATTGCATAGACAGACCTGGAAGACAGGGGTTGTGTTCCCATTTTTCCTCTTATCAGACCTATGCTGTTTTCATTCAGGTAGCATCACGCAGTGGCCAATGGAGCCAGACTGCCTAGTTTTGAATCCCATGTTCCTAGTCATGTGACCTGCTTGCTTTTTTTGTGAATTTGGACAAATTCCTGAATAATGGTGCTTACCTTATTGGATTATTGTGAGGATTAAATGAGTTAATACGTGCAACATGTATATGGCCTATATTATAGAAGCACTACTGTGATTATGTTTTTTTTTTCTTTCTTTGTAAAATGAGGAAATGCTATTAACTGTTATGCTGGCCATTCTGCACTATGGACAGGAAGAGCATCCCTTGTGTGCTGAGCACTCACTGTATGTGACATTATGAGGAGATGCAGAGGAAAGGAAAGACCTGGCTCTTACCTTCTGGGAAAGGAAGGGAGACTCCTCAGAGAGATTCTCAGAGAACATGCAGAAAGGGAAAAAATTCCGCATGCTGCTTCCCTTATGGAAAGTGTCATGACGCAGAGTCTGTCAGAGGCTTGCAGACGCATGGTCATTTCTCTGTCCAGAGCAATGTTATCAGCTCAGCCTGAGGATCAAAGAAAGCTATGGAGGGACCACGCAGGCTCTGCCACGCTTGGCCTTGGTCTTCGGACTGCAGCCCCCTGCCTTAGTGATTGGCTTGTTCTTGGGGCCAATCCTCACACCCCAGGGCCTCCCGTTTGGCACAAGGTGTGGAAGGACTTGACCTTGCTGACTGGGATTTTGGCAAGGGTCTCTTGAGCAGCTGATGGGTTCTTGTCACTAGGCCCAAAATCTGCTCCAGGGAATTCTGGCTCCGCTTCCGGGCCTGGCCCCGCACTCAGAGCCCTGGCCCTGGGCAGAGTGGTGCCATCTTTAGTGTGCCTGTGGCACGCTATGTCTGTGCCCACCAAGTCCCCTCCACCTCTCTTGAATCCCCAGCCCATTCTAGGCTTTTATAATCAGAGTCCTCCTTGCTTTGCCTTATCCATCCAAATCCTACCCAAATCTACCAGGTCCACTTCCACCTTACCTTATGCGTTGAAGTACCCCCTGACTGGCCAGTTCCAACCACCAACCTCACTGTCCTAAGTTTCCTAGTTACCTATTCCATTCATTTGGAAATTAGAAATGTACTTAATTATAGTTCGCCAAAATAGTTGAGTACCTGTTTGGTTGCAAGACACTTGGGGTGGGTGTTGGGGGAATATGTGAAAGTAAAGAACAGCCCATCCTCTGTCCAGAAGCTTAAACTTTAAGGGGATGGCCTGAAAAATCCCCTATTGCCATATGTTACTTTTCAGGTCTGATGTTATTCTTTAACTAAATAATAATAATAATAATAATAATAATAATAATAATAATAAACAATTTGGGGACCTTGCTACGTGCCAGTACTTTACTAAGAATTTTACACAAACTATCTGACCCTTAATAGAACTCCTATGAGGTAAGGCTATTTATTATTTATCAATCCTACTTTACATATAAAGCAATTAAGATGCAGAAAGGTTCAGTGTTGCCCAGCGTCAGCTAGTAAGAAAGCCGGTATTCAAGCCAGGCAGTCTGACTCCATTGTTTGTATCTTGATCACATGCCATACTTTTCTGGAGTTTCACCTTGTCTGTTTCAGTAGAGTGAACTTCTGTGAAAGCAGGCACCTGTCTCATCCTTCCCCACAGGCCCTGCGGCACTTAGCACATCCTTACCTTGCAGGGAGGAGGCACACAAAGTTAGTAATCAATCAGTATTCAGGGATGCAGTGATTAGCAGGCCCTGCAGCAGCGCGGAGAAGGGATGTCCGAAGTTTCTTAGCTCTGGGTGACAGAACTGGGAAAAGAGACCAGGAGTCCAGGACCCCAGTACTGCTGTGTAATACCTCTTAGCTCACACTCTCTTCTTGATAACTCAGTTCTTTCTCCAGGCCTAGACCAAGGTTACCAGAGAGGCATCCAGCTGGTCGTTAGGAAGGCTTCATACCTTTTCACACCATGGACCTTAAGAACAGGCCCAGAAGTCTTAATGACTTCAGGTTAACGCTTACCAGGACCAAGGAGTCCCAAGCAGCACCTGCAACTGTGAATGCCCTGTCTTGAGGATAGACCCATCCTGTCCCCAACTCTACCAGACTCCAGCATCCCTCAGGATTTCTCTCTGTATCTGCCAAGTTAGAGTGATTGTATACCTGAGAACAGAGAGTACTTCAAGCAAGAAATTATCTATCTTCATTGAAGAGGACAGATTCTTTGAAGTTTAATAAAAATCTTACACTGTAGTTACTCACCTATCCCGTTATCTATTTCTTTCTTTTGATTGCCTTACTTAGTGTAAGAAGCTGTGTCAGCACTGAGGACACACACAGAAAAACTAGTTTTCTGCCCACCAGCAGATTATAGTCTAATAATAAAGAGGTGATTCTAGGTCTATACACACATATCTGCAATGTTAGTCATATGATAATCATTATCATATCAAACACTTATTAATGGCTTACTCTGCCTCTGTGCTTATAAGTGTTTTAACAGTCTTTGTTTCATTTAATCTTTATAACAAATCATATTTTACATATGGATACAGCTCTGAGAAATTCGTTTGTAGCAGAGCTATGATTCAAGCCTCAGCTCGTTGGACCTCAAAGTCTGCGCCTAATAACTGCCCTGTACGGCTCCCCTTGAGAGGTCCAAACACTAATCACCAATGAAAACATAGGTCGAGGTCACTTTTTGGCTTAGCTGACCAGAAGTATCTTCGTGGAAAAGTTTCCTGTAGAAGCCTCTTCCTCCAAATGAGACCACACAAACCTTTTTAAAAAGCGTTTTCCCCAATCCGGCCTTCACAGAACTACCAAATAAACCTTTCTAAGACAGAGCTATGATCGTCATGAACTCCACTGCTCAGAAGCTTTCAACGAGTCCCCCTAAAAATCCCAACTACTCTTAAGCCTCACATTCGAGGCCCTCCGCTGGCCAAGTCCCTCCTGGTTTTCCAGCCTTCTCTCTTTCTACTCCCCTTCTCTGTGTTCTTGGCAAATAGGTTACAGTTGTCCCTTAAACAACATGGAGATTAGGGATACGCGCTCCCGTGTGCAATCAAAAATCCGTGTGTAATTTTTGACTCTCCCAAAACAACTACTAATAGCCCACTGTTGACCTTATCAATAACAAACTGTTCATTAACACATATTTTGTATATGTATTATACACTGTATTCTTAAAATAAAGTGAGCTAGAGAAAAGAAAATGTTATTAAGAAAAACATAAGGACTAGAAAATACAGATATAGTCTGTATGTATTTTTGAAAAAAAAATCTACATATAAGTGGATCCCTACAGTTCAAACTCATGTTGTTCAAGGGTCAGTTGTAGTCACCATTTTGCATGGAGGCCCAACAGTGCTGCTTCCAAGTCTCTTTCCATGTCATCCCTTCCACCTAGAACGCCTTTTCCTCATCTTAAGCTCTCCAACTCTTACCCATCCTTCAATGGCCAGCTTAAGCGTCGCTTGCTATGTGGCACTGACTAAGCTAGGGCAAAAATATATTTTAATATAAAATTTATTTCTATAAATATATTTAATAAAATACATTATAAAAATTTAATATAAAATATACTTATATAAATAAAAATATATTTCACCATACGTTGCGGGGTTTTTTTACATTTAAAAAATTTTATTTTTTGTTGGAGTTTGCATTCAATATTATTTTGTATTAGCTTCAAGTGTACAGCATAGTGGTTAGACAATGATATACTTTACAGAGCGCTCCCCCAGTATTCTCAGTACCCACCTGACACCATATACAGTTATCACAATATTAGGGACTACATTCCCTGTGCTGTATGTTACATCCCTGTGACTATTTTGTAACTGCCAATTTGTACTTCTTAATCCCTTCACCTTTTTCATTCTGTCCCCCAACTCCCCTCCCCTGTGACAACCATCAGTTTGTCCTCTGTGTCTGTGAGTCTGTTTCAGTTCAGTTTGTTCATTTATTTTGTTCTTTAGATTCCATGTATCAGTGAAATTATCTATGTCATTGTGCATCTTATTTCCTCCACTAGACTGCAAGTCCTTGAAAGCAGAACCCAAATTGTATGCATTTCTATATTTTCCCATACCCTGGTACATCTTTACGTTCCCCCATGTCCCCTATATCCTGGTATCCTCACCTAATTAGAGTTCCATAAATATTTATTGGGTAGAGTAATTTGTTCAATCAAACAATAATGTTAATAAACAATGTTACTCAAATAAATTTAAGTAAATAAATAAAAAGAAAAGAAAAAAAGGCATTAAAATCACCCCCAAAATTAAATTAAATAAAAAAGTAATAATTAGGTGGAAGAATTTGAGCATGTAGGGCTCTCCCCTGCCCACCTCCTTTCGAGCCGCTCATGCCCTTACACAACCTATAAAGATATCTAGACAACTATAGGTTTAGGATCCTAGAAGGCCAAGCTCGAATTGAACCCAGCAGGGTGAGATTATGGAGAACAATGGACCATTTGCATAGCACATTGTAGAGGAAAAGGATGGAACATAGAGTTCAGGATGGGGGTAGGGGAAGGACTGTAATAGCAATGAATTTCATTCTTTGAAATATTGCCCAACATCCTGGTATCTGGGGAATTTACCTCCCTTGCCTGGTACAAACTGTGGTCTCCCTGGCCAAGCCTGGCAACCTGGACTCTCGCCGGTGGACCTGTTAGGGTTTTCCCCTAAGCCCCTCACCCATCCCAGGGCACATGCTGGGTGCAAACTAAGCATCAGATGGATGCGCATGGGCCAGCTGAGCTTGCACTCAACTTGGTAAATAACCACCGGGTTCTCAGAGTCAGAGCTGTTCTCTGAGTGCATGGGAACCGCCCCACCCCCAATCTGGGCTCATTCATTCAGGGACTCATGGCGTTGAGCAGGCTGAGTGGGCTGCCTCAGCATGGAGATGAGCCCTAGGAAAATGTGTCTTCACACAGGATCTGAAGGTAAAAGGAACGCTGTGCCAGTGGGTAGGTGGGGGGATGGGTGGAGCTGGGAGGTCCCTCCCAGAAATGAGAGCAGCTTTCCATTTTGAGGACTGGAGGCCTGCAGGCCCAGTTGTTGGGATGGAAAAAATAGCACTGTCAGGAGGGACTCTTCACCCTCCAGGGACTCTGTTCCTGAGCCCTTTTCTTGGTTCCATTCACCTCACACCAGCAACCCAAAGAACCTAATCTTGAGGCCACGACCCTGTCGACCTTCGACTTTTGTGATGCGCCCTCTTAGGGCTCGCAGCTTTTTCTGATCCAGTCTTCCAAAAGCTAAGAAGCCTGTAATAGCAGTTGGATAAGGGGACACAGAGGTCCCATTAAAAGCCCTGTGGGACCTTTAGAGTTTATATCTATGAAAAATCAAGAGAAGGTAAATTTAAACTTAATGAAAGCAACTCACGCAAGGGCAGGATTTCTTAACCTGGGGCCCGTAAATCCCCGAGGAGGTCTATGGTGAATTCAGGGGTGGCAAATCCATTGAAATTGTGTGTAAAATTATACATGTATGTGTAGGTGTGGCTGCATTTTTTTCTGGAACAAGGGTCCATAACCTTTATCAGATTCTTTATCAGATTCTATCAGACCTGAAAAGTTAAACAAAACAACAAATTTTCCTAGAGGATAAAGGTGGGAACAGGGTGTGAGGGGAATTTGGAGGACATTCCAGCGCCTCCCACTTCCCATGTGTTGCAAACATATGTGCAGTGGGAAACAATGACAAATACAGGGAAGTGACAGGTCACTTTTTAAAAAAAGACCTCCAAACTGATAGAATCCTGAGAATTTTCCAGATTTTCTTATAAAAGCTGTCTTCCCCTCCTTAAGTGACACTACTCTTTCTTACCTGTTCCTCTTCCTTCCATCTTATTTTCACTGCTGTTGGAGAACCGATTCTAATAGCTACTATTTGTTCAACGGGATTGAGGTCAGAAGGGGAGGGGTGCTTGTTTGTCAGTCTGGAATGAGGAGCCATGGTCCAGGAAAGGTTGAATATATCTTTTATCTGATTCAGTAGTTGCCAGACTTTTCAAGCTTATCAAACTTGAAACTTCAAAAACATCTTTGGCTCTGGCCGGGTGGCTCAGTTGGAAACATTGTCCCATACACCAAAAGGTGTCAGGTTCGATTCCCAGTCAGGACACATACCTTGGTTGCAGGTTCCACCCCTGGTTGACGCGTG
>PVJD01018252.1:0-15052 GCA_004026545.1 Mormoops blainvillei | reverse complement strand
GCCACAGGCCTGCTCCTCCCCAAACCCTGCCCAGGGAGGCCGGTGTGTCAAAGGCCACATGGCATCCCTGCGGGAGCGCAGGTGACAGGGGTGGGGGGCTTAAGGGTGAGTCTTCCCAGGGAGGGGGTGTCTGTCTGTCTAAGGAGGCGCCGCCCAGCTCTGCCTTCCTGTCTGTGGGCTGTTTTCCAGACGGGCCCCAACAGATCAAAACTTACAGGAAGGGACTGGGCAGCTCTGCGACACTTTTGGTCATCACGCGCTGGGGCTGGGGTGCTACGGACACGCCGTGGCGGGGAGGCCCGGGAGACGGCTGGGCGGCCCACAGCGCCCGGGATGGAGGGTGTCCCGGGGTCCGGAATGAGCCAGCCCCCGCTGTGAGCAGCTGCCCACAGCGGGGGCTGTGAATCTTGGAATTAGCGACAAGCATATCGATCATTGGCTCATGGGCACAAGACCGCCGTATCGTTCCTGGAAAGGCAGAAAACGATATTTGCCTTAGGAAGGTATCTTTTCAAATTCGACTTAACCTGTGCGGTAGTTATGAAAATGCCCTGATGGGACTAATATTACAGGATCATCCAGGACTCCGTGAAAAATCCTAACTGTGTTCTGAGTCGTTATTAAAATTCAAGATCGCAAAGCACCACGGACGAAATGATGTATTGTCCGTAATGACTTTCTTATTCAATTTTCCTAATCTCTATTTTTCATCCCCCGGGGGTTTTTTTTTTTCCTCCGTAATTGTCCAGAGCCTTAAATAAAAGAACAGTAGTGATTGAATCTTCGTGCGTCTTTATTTTTAGTCTCACATCTTGAAGTCTGCAGGACGTGTCGCAGAGAACACAAGAGGAAAGTGTGTGTGAGGGTGGTGCGCAAATCAGTCTAAGTTCCCGTGTGTCCCTCCGCTTCCCACAAGCAAAAGGGGTGGGGAACCTTCCAGCGGGGAGTAACTGTCTCCCGCCTGTTCGGCCTTTAGAACCTCATGCTTCTCTTTCGGAAAGGCGGCGGCTCCATCGACAGGGGGCCGCAGACAGGCCTGAGGGTGCGTCCCTTCTGGCGCCCACACTCTCCGGGTCACGGCCGGCAGTGGGGGCTCTGCGAGGGGGTGTGGAACGAGGCTGAGCCCCTCTACCTCCCCCACATTTTCAGTCATTTCTGCGAGAAGCCTCAGGCCCTGCATCTGAATAATGCATGGGATCCTTGCAAGCTTCTGGGACATTCGGCCGCGTAGGTTTACCACCCAGCCTTATGGCTCAGCCGCCGTTACTGCACAGCTGAGCACGATCAGCCCTCTGAGCCACGCCGGCCGCAGCCCTCGGACCTGTTCTGGAAACACGGCACAGACCCGGCCGCGGTCAACGCCGCTGCATAGCCTCCTTGTTCGCTGTTCCCAGAGCCCTGGGTCGGCCCCGCGGACGCACGGGGTCAATGCGAAAACTCCGGAATAGCGGCGCTCCATCCTTCAGGAAACAGAAAGTGACAGAAAAAACAAATGCCTGTTTTCTGATAACACAGGGTCTGAGACCAAGCCGGCATGTGACCGAAAAGAGGTTACCGTGAGAGCTGTGTTGACGAGGTCACTGGCAATCAAGGTGAAGGGGATCTGGGACGCGAGGGGAGATCACCCTCAATGCAGACGCGAGGGGCTTCCGGGACCAGCAGGAGATGAAAGAGCTGTGACTGCGAACACAGACCATTTTGTGCCAGTTTTCGCAAGACGTATGTACTAAGATGGGAGCAATCCTGCTTGCTGATGTCTGGCCGGCGTGCGGAGAGGCAGAGAGAGCGCCCCGTCACTCAGAGGTGCGCCGTGCTCCTCGGAGAGGAGGGCGCTGGGGGCAGGAGACGCAGTGGAGGCTCCCCTGGGACATCTCAGTGTACATCTCAGAATGTACGCAGCGACGGGGAGATTCGTGCCTGTGGTCCCAGGATCTGAGGAGACGCAGCACCGGCTGTCTCGTGGAAAATGGGAAAAACGAAGGACAGGAATTGCTGATAAAAATTATCTTCTGTCGGCAACGGAGAGGAAGACGATGCGGGGCTGTGGGGCTGTGGGACCCTCGTGATTTGATGAAAGAGCCAAGGGGTGCAAGAGGAGGGCAAGGGGGTGGACGGAGGTGGTCTAGAGAGAAACAGGAGCTGCGTCTCCGGAGGAGAGAGGACGGTGGGGAAAGTCCTCAGGGAGAGAGGGCCTCGCGACCCCTTCACGGGGGACGCAATAAACCAAGCCCCTGAAACAGTAAAGGAGTTGTTTCGTACGAGTGCTGCGCGTTGGTGCCGCTTAAATACCTGCTTCTCTGGATGCCTGTGCTGACGATACAGGTAATGTGATCCTTTCTAGAAGATCCTGCTGCTACCACACATCTCACGTGTCTAACAACCAGTTTTCTGCATCCTGAACGCAAAGAAACACGCTGAGTCCCTGCTGTCATCTGCCCCGTCGGGACCTCTCACGCCCCCCCGGCAATCGCCCTCCCCACCTGGCTGGGCACACGCCGAAGGGCCGCGTTCCGTGCTTTCTTCCCTTCCCGTCCAGTGGCGATTCCTGCCCCGCTGCTCGAGCTTCTGGGACGATGTGGCGCGTCAGCCGCAGCGCGGGCAGACCCCAGACACCTGCAGGCCCGGCACACAGCACGCACGGGCCCAGGGCACGGACTGGCAGCTGCGAATACCCGGCGGTGAGGGTGCCCTTGTCCTCCTTGGGCACTGGCAGTTCAGCTCTGTCCGGCCCTCCAGGGGCCTCCGAGTTCAAGGCTGCCCACGGGGCATCAGGAGAGGCGGCGTCGGTGTGCGGGGCCATCCCCGTGCCGCCCGCTCAGCCGGCGTTTCCCAAAGGCAGCAACTCCCGGGGTAGCGCCACCGCTCCCAAGCCCCCGGGCACACAGGCAGGTTTTTTTACTACCCTGATTGGCACTTGCTGAACTGGGCCTCGGGGCGCGGCCCTTTGCTGGAAGCACGTGTGTGTGTGTACGTGGGGGCACGCTGCTCCCTAAGACAGAGAATCCGTGCCGTCGCCGCACACCGTCTCCCTCACAGGGCGCCAGCCCCGTGCGCGATCCTTCCCACACACCTCGGGCCCAGCGTGTGTTACTGACGGGCCAACTTCAGGCCGCAGGATGCCTCCCTGGGGACCCTCGATGGCTGGACCCCCAGTTAAAGTGCCGGGGACACCATCGGCAGTCTCTTTCTCCACCGCTGGGTGCGCCGTGGGTGTCCCAGAACAGTTGTTTACATCAGTCGTGGTTTTGCTAATTAACCCGCTAACCACTGACCAAGGAGACACAGCAACCACGTCTGATGCCCTGCCACCGGCAGCAGGGCCCTGGGAGCTTCTCGGCTAGCGGCAAAATTGCCACTGTGCCAGGGGAGCACCAGGACCTCCGGCAAACGCACGGTGTCCTTCAAACGCCAGTCCCGAGCCATGGTTTCAGGGTGCTCTCGCCGGGCCTGACCGTCCACGCGTCTATTTATAAGCTGCCAGTTCATCAATATTTTAGCAAAGAAAAAGTCACTTCCTTGAAAGGAAGCACAGACGATCGCGTGTAGCTACCCTGCCAGTTGGGAACGGAGACTGTCTTCGAGGGCCCGGCGGTCACTTTTCAACGCCCACGTGCCCGCGTGGGCATCACCCTGAGGAGATGCCGGACACGCTGGCTGCGCCTCGGCCACGCGTGCCTCCTTCTCGCTTCCCACCCGAGAAAGCCCCGGGCCGTCCGCACGCTGCTGCGGGTGGGCAAGCTGTGAATGACGCACGCCGCGTCCCCAGCGGCAGGCGTCGTGCCGAGCCCTTAACCGGAAGAGTGATGGGGTTTGGGCAGTTCCCCCTGGGGCCTGGGAAATCAGAATTACGGCCGCGCGAGAGCCATGCATCTCGTCCTGTCTCAGCCCCACGTGCTCTGCGGCGGCTTCCCTCCCTCTCCGTCCCCCAGCCGCCCGGTGGGGCGATCGGCCATCCCTCTTCCCGTGCCCCCCCCCGCCAGCTCTGCACAACTCCACGGCTGCCGGTTTTCTTTATCCGTCTCCTCAATCTGTTTCACCAAAGGGTCTCCCAACCTCCCCCCGTGCCCCCACCCCACCCCACCGCAGGGGCTCTCCTCGGTTTCCATCCACGCCGGCGTCTCTTGGAAGCATTTACAGAAGCTGCACCTGCAGCTCTTCCTCCTTCACCTTTGGACGGCACTCTCTCCTTACGCTGCTGGCCGGCGTCGGCTTAGAGCTCCTCGGTCCGCACGGGTGTCACGGCCCCTTCATTGCCTCCGGGCCCCGTTGGTGGCTTCCCCCAAGGTTCTGTGTTTGGCTGTGTCCACGTACCGGCCCACCGCTGACTTTCACACAGCAACTCACGACACAAACTGTTTGTCCTCTGAAGGAGATGGGCTTCATCCTAACGGCTGTGCAGCGAAAACCCCGAGTTGCTGGATGCCAAGGGAGCAGGACCGGATTTGGGGGACAGTTTCCAAACAGCTGAGACACAGAGAATGACTGGAACGATATGTACCTACTGAAGAAGATGTGAAGGAAAACAAAACAACCCACCACCACCACCAACAAACCAGTGTCGGAGGCAGTGACCCTGAGCGTAAGCAAGGCTGCGGGGCGGAAACTCGGAGGGGGTCCCGAGGCAGACTGAGAAGACACGAAGGAGCCGATGGGCTCGTGACATGAGGGGAGAGCTTTGCTCTGACACCTGAGTCTTCTTCTGGGAAACTGATGACGGACCCACAGTTGTGGGTGCTTTTACGCCTCTGGATGTGGGGTCCCGCGGGAGGGCGCGAGGGCGTCCACGCAAGGATGCAGACAAGCAACGGGGGCTCTGCGTTGTCAGCGCAGCGTTTCCTCCTCCGGGTTTACCGTCTCCCACCCGCCCGCAAGCGGCAGGCTACAGGCTGCTGCCCTCATCTCTCTAGAGCCCCTTCTACTCTTTCCCGTGGCCCCGGGTGCTAGGAAATGAGGCACATCTGTCTGCGGCGCGCACCAGCGTGCCCCCCGCCCTGTCACAGGCAGCTGCCGCGGGCACCTTCCCCGGTACCAGGAGCCCCGGCCTGGTCTGAGCGTTGGAAAGCCATCCATCAATCCCGGCAGGAGTCAGAAAGTGCGGCGGTGAAGACAAAGAGCTCCTGCCGAGGCCACAGGGCAGGCAGATGGATCAGGAACGCTGCTCAGGGAGCAGGCGGACCCCGTCCGGGCTGGGCCGCCAGTGCCACGAGCCGTGAGGAGGGGTGCGCGTCCCGGGGCACGGCGCTCTGTCTACGGAACAGCAGACAGGAAGGCGGTGCCAGACACCCTCCGCTCTGCTCTGTCCGCTGGGAGCCGGAACAGGTGTGTTCTCCTTCGTACGCCAGGCATGTCGTACGTATGGCTTTTTCCACAGAATAAAAGACACATTTTTCATTTTCACCAGGAGCATTCTTTGTCTGCCTCTTTTGAGGAGGCCGGCCGTCTTCCGCGCGGTGGAACGTTGGCTGTTCTCAGCGACTGTCTCCATGTGATCGCCATGGATGTCAACGGGCCTACCTGGCTGGGCACCGCCGTCCAGCGAGGGATCTCCAACACGGAACCTGGTGAACCCCTTCTGGCACGTTCGCTCAGTCACAGCACCTTCTCCACGCATGGCACACGTCTTTTGGGGGGGTATCCTGTGCTTTTTTACCTTCTTGAAATAATAAAGCATCATAAGCCAAAAATGCTGTGCATTTTCTGCCATCCTCAATATTAAAGTGGCGCACAAACATTCACCAATTTCGGTAAGTTTTTTTTGTTTGTTTGTTTGTTTGTTTTGTATTGTTTTGTTAATGCACGCTGATAGCCCAGCTGTCACCGCACAATCTAACAAAATTGTTTCGAAGGAAGTTAAAGACAACTGAGCGCTAGTAGAGCCATCGTCCAGAAAAACCAAACGCTCGTTTTGGACAGTCCCATATCTCTGGTAATTCGTCCATTTGTCTACTGGGGAGCTCATCATTCCTGGCGTGCGTGCTCAAATCGCTTCATAGGTTAAGAATACAAATGCTCCGTCGGCAGGGTGTGATTCATGCCGCGTGGCTGTGCGTCCTCTGAGGGCCTTTGACACGTGCGACGGGTACGTGGGAATGGCTGCTTCAACAAGGTCGTTTCGTGCAAGACTCCCCCGTGCCTTCGACGCACCACGTGCGCTGGAAACCAGCGGAAAAGAATTAAAACAGGGCCCGCGCCAAACTTCTTGGTCACGGGTGACTCTGTTTCCTGGGCATCTTTTAGCATACGCTTCAATGCGTTTTGTAAAAAATGTATTTTTTTGCAAAAAATGTTGGGGAAGGTGTGGTAGGAAACAGGAAGCATTGGAGAAATATTCTGAAAGATATTAAATCCTACTGAAAAAACAACAACTACCGTTCATTACAAATATTAATAAAATGGGTAAATAAAATAATATAGCAATACGTGTTGTACAAGAGATGACGAGTTTTAAAATATTACCCAAAGACCAACCATCCCAATAGCAATGAAAACATACAAACAAAAATCTACAAATAAACTTAATAAGAAATGTGTAGAAACCTATCTCAAAAAACCATAAAACCGTACTGACCAGTGTAAAGTTAGACTGGTGCAATGAAAAAAAGTATCATGTTCCAGGAATATTCTAATTATGTCTGTTTTTTTCCCAAGTATCTTGGAGGTTTATATGATGGCAAGAAAAGCTCTTAACGGGTGTTTTTAGAAACCTGTAAGGTCTTTCTACAATTCACCTGAGATTAATAAGCAAGGCTATCAGGTAAAGTCTTGAACGAAACATAAGGTAAGGTGAAGGTGAGGTGGCCAAGGGACCATGAAGGAGTCGCAGGAAAGGGGACCGAAAAACCCGGCTGTTCTTTACAAGACACTGCGTATTTATATTCTTACACGTTCAACTTCAGTCACCTCCAAAGGACTCTCCCTCCGATGCAAAACCCGTAGCGAGGCATTTTTTCCACCGCGCAACACAGCTGCTGAAGTCTTCGATTGGGATGCCTTTTACTGCCTCTGCCGTCTTTCGTTTCCGTTCTTCAGCACCAGCGCGCAGGGCACGATCGGGGTGCGTGGGGGCAGAGGGGCACCGCGGTCACGCCGGTTTTAGTTAAAAACTGCCAAACGCTCAGTGCGGCCCAGGCACGTGCGCCTCTCAATCACCCATCTTGACATGGGCAAATTCGTTAAAAGAGTCTTCCCGAAACTTCCCTGAAGCCGAGCGCAGCCTCTCACAACAACGCCCGCCGGTGCACGGAGCCAGATGGGCTCCCAGAACCCTCGCCCAGCGGAGGAAGCCTGTGCGACACAGGGCCCACCCTCCAGAAGGTCATTCTGGATTTTCGGGGCCCCCTTAGAATTCAGAACGAGACACCAGAGCCCTTCTTGGGGTATGGCACGTGAGCTGCGTTTCCCCACAGGACAATACACAGCGCGCCGTGGCCCTGAAGTGGGAGAGACGGAGGGTGAAAAAGTCCTCGACGGAACGATGACTCAAAACTTCTCAAGTCTGACAAGCAATATGAACCCACAGATTCGAGAAGCTGAAGGACTCCTAAACCAGAGACTGCAAGATATTCTTGCCAAGACACACCTTGATTAGGCTTCTGAAAGCTAACCCCCCAGAAAAATCTTGAATATAGCCACAAAGAACATCTTACCCAGAGGGGCTACACGTGCAAAGGAAGGCAGAATTGTCACCACGCAGCATGGAGGCCACTCAGCAGTAGCACAAGATATCACGGATGCGCCGAGAGACCCTTCAGGGACAGAGAGGCCAAGCTCCCTGCCCCCCTTAACCTAGAGATCCAGGCCAGCCCGCGCCCCTGCTCCACTCTTACACAAGGGACAGCTGCAGGGTCTTCTCGATGCAGAGAGGCAGCAAAGGCACACAGGCCAGAAAAAGAGAAACAAAAACGGTTCTCGGACCCAGCGCCGAGGGCGCGACCCACACAACGTATCACGGACCCCTGAAATATGCCTTTCTCAAAATGGGAAACTTGGGCTTCATGAAAGACCCTTTTAGGAGGATGAAAGGCTAAAGAGTGGGCGAAAATATTTGCAACGCACGCATCTAACAAACACACTCCTATCTAAAATAGATAAATATCTCTCTAAACTCAACAGCACAAAAGCAAACAGCCCGATGAGAAAATGGACAAAAGACATAAAAAGACATTTGACTGCCGGCGACATCCCGATGGCAAATCAACGTAAAGATGTTCGACGTTGTCACTAATGAGACAAATGCAGATTAAAACCCCAACGAGCTATCACTGGGCACCCGTAGACACGGGTCGGCCAAGAAACACCGGCCACACTAAGACGCAGACAAATGGAATCAAGCGCCCACCCCGGACGGGTTGTGCAAAATAGCACCGCCATTCTGGAAAGCGGCTTCGCCATGCCTCAAATAAGCCTGAACGTTCACCTAACACACAGTGCATCACTTTTTCTGCCCCGTATTCAAGCCCCAGAGATGAAGGTGTCTATTGACGTAAAAGCCTGTACACAAAATGTTCACAGTATCTTTGTTGGTAAGAGTGCAAAGCTAGGAACGGTCTTGATTTGCCTCGTCGAGGGAAAGGGTAGGAGCCCGTGGCCACCCACTGACCGCGACTCAGAGCCAGAAAGGACCGAAGGGCGGATACACGGGACGGCCGGCGGCATCTGCAGTCAGTCGCCATGAGTGGAAGGGTCGATCCCAAATGCCACAACACAATTTCACGTAACACGTCCCTGAAACGACGGTATTGTAGAAATGTAAAAAAAAAAAAAAATTAGTGGTTACCGGGGTGAAGGAGAGGGTGGGGCAGGCGGGAAACGGGTGCGGCTGTAAAGGGACCATGTGAGAGGTCCCTGTAGGGATGGAAAGGTCCCGTTTCTTCATTATATCAATGTCAACCATGCGGGTGCAATTTGGAGACCGTGTTTATAAAATGCTGCCATTGGAGGAGACTGGGTTCACAGTAAAAATGATGCCTCCGGGGTTTCTTAAAACCCGGACTTCTCCCATGACCTCAAAAGAAAGTGAGTCCTTAGAAGAAAAAAAGAATGAAGCTCCTCTGCAAAAGACCCCAAAAAAGAAGAAAAAAAACCGACTTTTTTTTCAGGAAGGAGAGAAATAACGTCTGTTCCGTAAAATGGTACACACCATTTTAAACACTGTAAAAACATGTCAGAAGGTTATCGAGACTCTGTGAGGTTCTTTCACTCAGCTTTTTGTCTTCCATACGCGCGCTGCATGTGAAACGGGCAGACTGCGCTCCCGCGGCCCGGCGTTGACAGGCTGTGGCAACGTCACCTAGCGTCCCGCGGCCGACGTCTCGGAAAGAATCGGGTCAGCAAAGCCACGTGTTTTGGGTCCATTGTTAATAAATCCCAAGCCACGGCCAACCGTCGCAGCTCGCCATGCCCCTGACGTGCCAGGGAAGGCGTCCTCTTAGCCCTGCCAGGGGGTCGTCTCCTGGCGTTGTGATGACAGCGGTTCCCGAACGAGGACCTCCCAGGAGGGCAGCTACTCTCCACTTCATGCTGCTCATTAGCTGGCGGTGAAGGTGGCTACGCGGCCGGCCGGAAAGCAGACGCCTTCGAACAGGCTCACCGCTTCCCTGATGAAGCCTGAGGAAGGGGCCGCTTCCCCGGCAGGAGCTGGTGTCCGCTCCCCACAGCGGAACACGGCACCGCGGCCGCTTCCTGGTGCGCCCGGCGCAGCCAGGGACTCGGAGGTAGCTCACATGGGACGTGGGGAGCAAGTAAAGAAGGGTCCGAACGTGCTGGCAGCTGTTTATAATAACGGGGAGCCCTTCCTGCGGCATGAGCCAGGGGTGCCCGCTCTGAGAGTGGCCCCCGGTTTGTGCCCACCTGTCTTCTCTGTGGGCAGCTGATCCGCGTCCTTTTCCGGAACACTGCCTTGTCCCATGCCGTCGCCACGCGGCCCCGCCACAGCCTGTTCAGAATCACGGTCAGGGCTGCCTTCATGACGGTTCCGCATACAGGGGTTTCTGGGTTGGAACGGGTCTCCGCTCCCCCCTCACCGGAGGGGCCATTCCACCCCATCTGAAAAACTACCTACCAGGGAAGCCGGGAGCCACCCTGCCGAGATGGCATCAGATGGGACCCTCGGTATCGCCGTTTTTGCAATGATGGAACGTTGGCAGTTTTACGGGGTTCAGCCAGTGCTTCTCCATGCAGGCATTTTGTCCTTCTGGGGGACATCTGGCAATGTTCGAACCCGCTTTGGGTTGTCACAACGGGGATGGGGCAATGCTGGAACTCGGCCGCTTGAGCCGAGGACGCTACACACACTCTGCAAGGCGCACAGCACCCCGTCACTCCCCCGAAGCACCTGGCCCCACATATCAGCTGGGCCAAGGGACGGAAACCCTGCTGGGTCCACGGATTCCCCAAATTTCAACCCGTGGGGCAACGATGACCCCGGCAAGCGGTATTGTTGGCTCTCGAAGTTGTCCTGAACTTCCCGACAAGAAGAAGACGTGCTCACACCAGCCAGTGCCACCGTCACCGCTGTCTAGTTCAGAAACGCCGCACCCAGGAAGCTGTCCGTCCCCATCCCCCTGCCCCGTCCTCACCCCTGGTGAGCACACGTCTCCCGCCTTTCTCCGTGGATTTTCCTGTTCTAGACATTTCATGCAAATACATTGGCACAGCATGTGGTGTTCTCCCTGTGTGTGTCTGTGGACGTGGCTTTTCTCACTTTGTCTAATGTTCTCAAAGTCCATCCCCACTGTAGCCCGTGTCAGAACCCCATTCCTTTGCATGGCTGCGTAATACTCCACCCCGTCGCTAAACCGCGTTTGGTCTGTCCTCGAACCTGCCGATGGCCTTTCGCGCGGCCTCCGCCTTGGCAAGCAGTGCTGTGACGTCCACCTTGATACCTGCGCTGGAGCCCCTGTTCTCCGTGCTTCTGCATAAACGCCTAGGCGCGGAATCGCAGGCTCCTACCGTCACTCCAGTTTTAACTTACTGAGGAACGTTCCCACTCCCTTTGACGGTGGCTGTGCCACCTGATTCCCGCTGGGCAGTGACACCCGTTAGACGTGCCCCTTTCAGGGGACCCGTGACAAGTGCAAGCTCTTGGTTCCCACCCCAGAGCTAGACCAAGAAAAGGCCAGTATGGGCCATGAGCAGTGCGTTTTGTGATGAGCTCGCATTCCAGCTGCGCCTGCCCCGCCCCCGACATGTACAAAATCCCTGGGCATGTCATAGGAACCACTTCCAATGCCATGAGGAACAGGGCCACGTCCAAGCTAAACCGGGGTGGGTTTCACGGAACGGTCATTGTCAAACTCAGTTTCCCCCCTGCCATACACGTCTCCCCTTGGAGCACATGCGACCCCCTCTACTCCCACGCCACCCAGGCCCTGTGTGTCAGGGCCAGGTCCTGCCGTGCCGCCCGCCGACGAATGCTGCCATCCCTTCTCCCTCCGCCTGCCACCCACACACCATCTCCTGCAAGTCGCCGGTTGGCTCGTCCAGCCTCCAGCTCCCTTTCCACTCACTGCGTCAAGAAGCATTTAGGGGTCAGGTCCTCGGGACCCAGCCCGATGCCTGGCACCGCGAACAGGAGGACAGCGGCACAAGAAGGCCCCAGGAGTGGCGCCAAAGCTCTTGGAGCAGACACGGGCACTGAGCACAGGTGCCGACTGACTAAAACCCCGCGTCCCATTGCAAGACGAGTGATGTCTACGTGAGCTGTCGTAGAAGAAGGGGGACGGCGTTAGACGGCTGGCATCCTCTCTGGAGGAAATAACCAGAAGTTACTCCAAAGAAAAACAAAGAGAAAGAAAAAACGAAAGAAAAGGAAAAAGAGAGAGACAGAGGAGCAACACCCTGGAAATGTGTCATTTGGGACCCCGTATAGGTTCTGAGTGCTTTTCTGGGGGTCCTGTGGTCTCGGCAGGCAGGGGGTCCAACCTGCGACCCGCAGACCACAGGTGGCCCAGGACGGCTGCGAATGCGGCCCAACACAAAATTGTAAATTTACTTAAAACGTGATGAGATTTTTTTTGGGGGGGGGGCCGATGACGTGTCGCTAGGCATTTAATGTGTGGCCCAGAGAGGTCAAAAGTTGGACACCCCTGGGAGAATTAGCTGAGGTTTCAGATCTTTCACACGTTCTCTGCAACGCGGAGTGTCCGCACCGACAGACGTCTGCGTAGCGCAGCGGCGCCCCGTGCACTGTGTAGACATCGGGTCAGATCACCTGCCACCCTGACGGGGGGCACGCCTCCCTGCCGACTGCGCCACCTCACTGCGTCTTCCCCCCACAGCCTGCGTTCCGTCCCATCCCGCTTATCCCCCGAGCTCTCCTTCCCCAGGGGGTGAGAAAACGCTCCACCAACACCCCCTAGATCTTACCAAGTCCGCGGAAACCTGTGTTCCGTTCCCAGCCTACATTTCCTCCACGACTAAAACCAGCCTCACAGACAGGGGGCGCTCCCTCAACGGGCGCAGAGTGACGGCGCATGCTCTTGGGGCATTTCGCAGGGTCACTCAGTCCCAAGCTGATCGCCTTGTTCTTGCCGGACACCCCGGGGAACTAAACGAAACACGAATCTTCCCGGAACGGGCAGTAACACCCCACCACCCAAGCATACGCGACGCGCGTGATAAAGGTTCATTCCGCGGTGCACGTTCATTTCCCCAGCCCCCGCCTTCTCTCTGCCTCCCCCCACTAGCCCCCACGCAGGACTGTCACAGCAGCCTGCCGCAGGTCACTGGTCAGTTTCACACGGTTACCTGGTTCAGGTGGAGTGCCCCTCCGTCGGCCACGCCCAGAAATGATCAGGGGGCTGCTGGGAAATCCAGGTGAGAATCACCCAACGCGCAGTTGGGATCCTGAAGAGCCTAAAAATGGAACACAGAGAACACAGGGTGTTGATGGCAAGGGCGCGCGCGACTCTACGCGGCGGCCTCACACGGACGGGCCCTCCCAGACCCCGGGCTGGCTGCCGAATGGAAGGGGAACCCCCCCACGCGTGCCCACTGTTTGTAGCTGCGAGGGCTGGGACAGATCCCCGAGCAAGATGCATGGCCGGCCAAACGCTTCGCGTCAGTGGACAGCCAAAGAGGAAACGGAGGGAAGGTGCCCCTCTTGGGGACAGTTCCCAGACGCCCACGTCTCCTACTGTCAGACTGGTTTGCGTTTTGCGCTAGGCAGTGTGATGACGAAGACTCGGCGGCATGGGTGCTGTATGCAGTCCGGGTTACGCGGTCCCAGGGGCGCGGGACACAGCACCCCGAGTGCTCCCTTTGGCATCGTGAATGTTTCGAGGCACTTGAAAAGCTGCAACCGTGCGGGAGGCTTTCCCTCGTCAACAGAGGGTTGTCGGCACCGATTCCACCCCAGCGAGAAGCCGCAGTGTGCGGGGTGGCGAAGAGCGGAGCGCCTCGATCGGGATACGGCGCGGCCGCGGACCGGCACAGGACCAGGAGACAGCGCGGGCTGTGCGGCGGCCCGGGCGTGGGGCCCCTCTCCGCCGGATGGCTCTGCGCCGCTCCCTGCCGGTGGGGCGCCGCCCGAGTCCCAGCGCACCCGCAGTCTTCGGGGTGGGTGCAACGGGAAAGCGTGGTCTCTGAGGCCCAGGGGAGCTGGTGTCCACAGACCGGAGTCCGTGGCGCTTGGTCCCTAAGTGGTCCGTCCTCGTGCCAATGAGACCTCCCGGTTTGACTGGCCGCAAAGGTGCGGACTGTCTTCATTGGTTACAACAGGCCTGCTCTGATTGGCCGGACGGCGCCGCTCGGCGTGGATGGGGAAAGCCTGGTCTCCTGGGTCGGAAGAGGGTTCCAGGAGCTCCCCTCTAAGGGCTGCTCAGGGGGCAGGCGCCTCGGGGCGTGGTTTCCGCGAGAAGCCCCCGTTTCGAAATGGCTCTCTTTGCAAGTTTGAGCCCCGCTGGCCTCCAGGGGTCCGTTTAAGTAGGTGACCCCCCTTTTTTTGCATCTTTCAGTGTTCATATCCTGAACTGTCTTTTACCTGCCCAACGACAGGTCCGCCCCCAGAAACGCCATTGTCATAAATGCCCACCCCCGAGCGCCATCAGGCAGGGAAGGCTGACTCTTGTCACAGGAGAGGAGTCGTCGGGTGGACACGGCACCCAGACGGACATAGCCGCAAACTGCCACACCACTCCCTGATTCTTCAAAGGGCCCATGCGTCTTTCCCGACAATCACGTGCCCCTCGAAGCGGCCTGCCCGCCCCCACTTCCCCATCAGGAGTCCGATTCCCGATCCACCGCTTTGAGTTCCTCACGGTTCCGAGGTCGTTGCCTGTGGGCACGCAACACGGGCGTGTCCGTAAACTGCGCGTCTCCTTCTGTCAATCTGTCCTTTATTACAGGGGCCTCGGAAGAGAGCTCGGGAGGGAAGGCGGGACTTATTTTTCCTCTGCTGTGCAATCTTTTTCCAACTCTAGGTAATTACTTTCCCCTGCATTGTGTTTACACAATGTCCTGCTGTGCACAGCATAATTACCTGAGATCCAGTTTGGAACATAATTTCATATTTGTTGAGGATAGAACCGTATGGTCATTAATGACTTTGTTTTCAGTACTAATTGTCTTTGATTCTGGAGCTTCCTATAAAACAATGGCTAAGTTGTTTGCCGCTAACTTAAACCATTGGACTCGGTGAAGATCTTTGTAGCTGCTCTCGAAGCCTCCAGAAGACTTACACTGATGGTCTGAAAGCAGAGCAATGTTTTCTTAGGCTTTGGCTTCCGGGATTCTGTCCCTAAAGCCCAGGTTGAGTACGGAAGAAAAACATCGCGTTTCGATGGAAGCGCAAAGTTTTGCATCGTCCTCCTTCAGGACAAAGTAATCGGACCCCGCTCAGTAACTGCTTGGCGCACCGGCTGTATGTGCTGGTGCCGACCTCAGTGCCGGGGAGAGGACGGGGGACAGAGTCGCTCTCCCGACGCCAGCCGCCGATGTGGGGGCGTGCAATCAGCAAACACACAGACCCGTGACTGCGCCAAGGTGACTTCTTGCCCTTGATGTGGCGGAGACGATAAAGTAAAGAGCCGCAGCGGGAAGGGGAACTGGGAGG
>PVJD01018251.1:0-15063 GCA_004026545.1 Mormoops blainvillei | reverse complement strand
CATAAGGACCTCAGGCACACGCCGCTCCCCCCACCCCCGCACCCCCCACCCCGGCTTTCTCTTCAGCTTGGCACTAACACCTGCTAAGCTCTGGCTGTGAAAGCTCTTCATTTCTTATTTTTAAAAATGTTCAAAACTTTTATGTTACACTTTCCATTTCAGTTTGCATTCAGCATCCTGCGTTCTTATACCCCATAACATTCTTATTAAGTGGTACATTTGGACCACCGGCATGAAGGCGAACTGGCTTGGCTGCCGTCCGAGCTGCCACACAGTCTAGGCCGGGGCACCTTGCACTGCCTGCATTCACCAATGAATGCAGCTCAGGGCTGGGGCAGCGCACACAAGGCTGAGAAAGGAGTCGTGCTTGGATAAGAGAGCCCCCCCACCCCGTTACCCCTACTGCGCTGTTGGTGTGCCCCCTGATCCCTCATCACAATAAAGCAAAGAAAACGCATGAACTTACAACTCCCTGGTTCTCAACAGCAACTCTTCAGAGCGCCCCAATGTCAGGGCCCTCATTTCTTCCCACTGAAATTTATTGTGACGACTCTCCCACCATTCATTTCAGGAGGAGCTTGTGTTGATAAGAATGGCAGGAACAGTGAAGAGAGGCTTCAGGAATGACAAAAGGTGGGTGCAAGCTGAAACCTGCTCAGAAATTAATCTCTGGGTCTCCGCATGACACTGGTTTTAAGCGCTGAGGACTTTGCAGCAGCCCCGGCACACCTGGCGGCGACCAGAGAAAACTTCTGCGCCGAGGCAACCCACGGAGCTGCTTATAAATCATTGGGAGGGCGGCCTGTGTAAACAATTTTCCGAATGGCTGACAAGCACCCTTCTCCCTCGTGCTGATAACTCGGTAACAGGTGAACGCCAGCTCCTTGACGGGCAGAAAAGAAAGAACCACACCCACAAATAAAAACCACGCGCCCGTGAGAAACGGGGATCCTGGTAGAAAATGAGAGGCATGATCTAACTCCCACGGAGGTGCGTTTGAACAGAGTCACCCCAGCTCCAGAGTTAGCATCACAGCCAGAAGGAAGGTGGGGCCCCTGCACCCTCCTCTCTGGAGGTCTCACGGGCACAGGTGCTCAGCGCACAAGGAGGACCCTTGTTGCCCATGGCTCCTGCTTCCCTCAACACCCAGGTCCTTTCCGGTCAGCATGACCTAAGGACCCACGAGGAGTGACTGTCAGGCACTAGAAGGGTAAAGACGAGTAAAACAGTCTTCTTGTCTCAAGACACTAACGAGCGTGTGGCTAGAAAGACACCGAACAAGCAAAACGTCCCTGGGTGAGGGCTGTCACAGGCGTTTCGATATGGAGTCAGGCACCGGGGAGGGAATGACACTGAACATGGACATTGAAGGTGTTGTCTGGGAGGATGGGTCGTGGAGACGAGAACTGTATACGGAGCAGAAAACACAAGGGCAAAAATGAGGAAGGAGTAAAGTAGGATTTTTCCCAGGGAGTTCGACGACGCACTCACCTGAGTGAAAAGAGAAATTACAAGCTAAGGGGAAAAGCCTGTGAAAGGCCCGAGAGCCAGGACAAGGGGTCTGGAGTTAATCCAGAAGGCAACGGGGAGGACGGTGCGCACCCAAAGCCAGAAGAGGGTACGTCTCTTCCCCCATTCATTCATTCATTCATTCAACAAGCAGCTGGGGACCAGCTCTTCTCCCGAACTGTTGTGGGAGCTAGAGACGGAAAGATGAACACAAGAGAATCGCTCCCTTCCCTCCTGATGCCTGCAGCCTGCCCTGAAGACAGGGGGTTATATAGATAAGAAAAACAAAGGGTTGCGCTATGAAGACGGGGGAAGTACGGGGCGGGGCGGGGGGCGGGGGTTAGGGGGGCGTGTAGCAGAGGAAACCAACAGAGTTAAGGGTGAAGGGCAATCACGGTAAAGATGAGGTAGGAGGAGCCAAGAGCCAGGCAAAGAGCGGGAGGGGAAGGACGAAAGGGTGGCCATGTCCCAGGGAGAAGGAACAGCATGTGAGGGGGCCTGAGGCCACAGGGGGCAGTGCGCCAGGATGTGCAAGTCCAGGATGGCTGGACGGAGGCGGAGACGGCGAGCAGGACGTTAGGAGGTGGGACCAACAAGACGCAGACTAGTGCTGTGTTTCTGCACGTAGCTCTGGCTACGCTCTGGGCGGTGGAGGAGATGCTGCTGCCTCAGTGGGGATCACAGAGGAGGAACTCGGAGTCAGAGGCCAAGGTTCGTCGCAGCCGGATGTGGCAACCACACCACGGAGGGAATGAAGAAGAACGAGAATGAGCTCCACAGCGTGGAGTCTGGGCGCCAAGGAGCTGGGAATGTTAACTGAAATGGCAGGGGAAGAGAGGAGGACCTGAGAAGAAACAAAGCAAGAAGTAGGGCTTAGGGACGTGGGTGTTACATGCCGACCAAATATCCCCTGGTTAGCATCCTTAATCAAGCGGTCCTGGGAACGGGCAGCGCATGCATCCCTTTCCCAGGTGGTAGACTGCGACACCTAGGAAGTCGAGTGGCTAGCACGGGTGTTTTTTTTTTACATTGAGAAAATGCCTGTTTCCCCAACACTTTATCCGTTGACCCTGGATCCACGTGCAGAAGCAAGTCACAAGAAGCCATTCCCTCTTCCCATGAATTGGAGAAGACTGGCCGTTTCTAGCGCACATTAAATGTTTAGAATCATAACCTTGTGGAATGTTAGGGCCTTAAGGGGTGTGCTTCGTTTTTATAATCTCATTTCACACAGGGGGAGACGAAGCTCTAGAAAGAGGAGGGGCTGTGCCCCACGTCCCCCAGCTACTCTGGCTGATCCTAGGACGCGTGAGCCCGTCCAGTGCTCAGTCAACAGCAGTGCACAGAGTGTAATCGAACTCCCAAATCTTATGCTCAGAGTCCACATCTCAGGGTGAGTTCTCGGCTCTGCTCTCAGGAGATCCATTGAAATTAAACAGGGTTGAAAAATAAGTAAACCCACATTAACTATGAATAGCATTCCCATGAAAGCAGACAGCAACTCTGCACGTTATTTATGGCTCCACCGGCCTTGAAACAGAAAACTCAAGGGTGTCAATAAAGAGATTGCCAAGTTGCGTTTACAGAGAGACGAATGTCTCCGCAGGACCGTCTGGAAGCATGCTGATGTCTGCGGCAGTGGGCAGGAGCTCCACGGTGGCCTTTTTCAGAGTCTCAGGATCTTTGGGGTCAGGAGGTTAGCAGGTCTTCCTGCCCAACTGTCCCCAAGGCTCACCTCCCTCCTACCACACTGCTTGTGTTTGCACACGTCTCGTGGTGCATATTTCATTCCCTCCCAGGGCAGCTCAGTCCAGCACTGGACAGAACGATCCTCGTTGTGATATTATGGCCCCAGCACAGATGCGGGGACCTTCCGAGGGAGCCTGACCTCCCTGCCAGGTGACAACCCTTTGACTATTTGCTGAAGCTGATCATATACACCTGGAGCCTCTGCTTCTCCCAGGTAAACAGCCTCAATTCTTTCCACTATCTCTAACGTAACAAGTTTTGAATGGGCCCTGTCATTCCCCTGGATTCTCCGACATGTGCTGAATTATCTAGACTGTTCTAAAAGTAGAGCCTCCAGAAATAAATGCAGTAGCCCAGCTGTGGACTGTTACCCATATTAAAAGGAACCTGTCACCTTCATCATTCCAGCTAGAATACTTCTACCATGTACCTCATCACCCAGCCCCTATTTAAAGCAGTTCCTGATTTGGTCCCAAAGGCAGGATTTATTGGTGAGCTTCATGATCATAGGAAGAGGACCTACGCCCAGCTGTGTGTGTTGCCTCAGAGTATTCTTCTCAGTCCTCTGTTTCCTATGATCTATCTGCCAGTCTAATATCATTCAAAGTCAAGGATCACAGTCACTCCATCAGCCAGGGTCAGTAAGACAATGTGAAGCTGGCAAGGACCCTTCAAGGTGACATCAACACACCACCGAGCACAGCCAGTTACGAATTCTCTGTAACCCAGATCACCTTCTCCTCTGTCCTTTTAGAAACTGCACCGCTTACTTTGGGGGGCCACCCCTCCCCCAGTGTCACTCCACATGGTTCAGGGAGCTCCTCTCTACCCTATGACCGGAAACAGGCACAGGGCTTAGGGCCACTCTCACCAGCCTCCCCAATCACACCAATTCTCTCTGGACAAGGAACCAGAGGAAATCCTGGAGAATTAGGGGGAGGAAGAACCCCTCTTTCTGCAGGGACCGGGAGGGTAAGTTGTAAACTAAAGCTTCTTTGTAGGAAAAGTTACTGTGAAAGAAACCACAGAAGAGACAAGTGGAGCAAAGGGATGATGAGAGACTGAGCTACACAAATATCATTTGAGCCCCTGGATCCAACCCTACCTGAAGGCTGACCTACCTTCAAACTTACAAGCTTTGTTAGCCCTCAAGTTCCCCTTTTGCTCAACTCTTTTAAGGTTGAGTTTCTATCAATGAGTGCAAATCAACACTCCGCAACTTCTCTCAAGGCACCCAGAAATATCACGTGACACCCCCGCACACCCCCTGACGAAGTCTGCTACCTCACTGAAGCCCCAACCTACAACGTGGTTTTGTAGTTTCAAAGTGCAGCTCTCGAGTCCAGTCATCCAGGCCCCGTCTTGACTGGCCCTGAGGCTTTGGGCAGATGACTGAAGCTTTTCTGCCTCACCTCCTCATGTGTACCTGCTCCATAAGATCCCTGTAGAGAAAGACTTACCATGTGTGAAGTCCTTACAGCAGTGCCCGGCAGGCAGAAATGCTCAGAATACTGATAGTGTATATTGTTGTCATCAACACCATTATTGTTATTATTGTTACACTGCTCCTCCTCCTCCTATTATTATTATTATCGGCCTAGCCATACTGTGAAAGCCAATGTTTTAATGTATTAAACCCCACCTGGCAGCGGATGCTCTTAGCCTTGCGTTATAAGGGCTCCTCCATCCCCCCTAGTAGAATGACTCCTTCTAACTCTTCTAGGATTATCACTGACTCACCTTCCTCCCTCAGATGCCTTTGCCAAAAATCAACCATCCATACTGCCAAGGCATAATTTACTCTATTCAGCTGCTTAGATGAAAGCTCTACCACCTGCAGGGATGTAGGGACAGGAAAGTGACAGGGGTGTGTCACTGGGCCCCTCCCTGCTCTGCAGGCACACAGCTCCACCTCCTTTATATTCAGTCTAGCTAACTCAGGGCAAAATCTCCGAAAGCGGAGTGGAACTCCTAATTAAAAAGTAGCCTTGAGCTGTCAATAAAATTATGCATAAAGAAAATGTTTAAAAACACAGTAGCGACTTCCTTGAGTCAGATTTTCTTTGAGCTAACTTTTCTCTTTTAACTCGCGTGTGCGGTAAGAAAGAAGAAAGTGTTCTCCACCACGACATCGCTGGGCCTCCCTCCCCGAAGCTCAGAAAGCCGCCTCTGATCCTCAGCACGCGGCACGGCACTTGGAACCGCTGGCTGGAAGCATGGTTCGCAAGTCTCGTCTTTCCTACTGATTTCTGGAGAGCGGCGGCGATTAGCCTTGGGTTTTCATTGTTTGGGGAGGGCCAGTCCTCTGCTGCATTCCTGCACTCAGCCCGTCCGCATGACTGATCACCCCTCACACCCAGCTCGGCCCGACAGCTCCCACATCATCTCCCACAGCCTGCCCGGCCGGCCCCCTCATACCGCGTGTCACAGGGTGCCGCCATCAGTGTGCGGCCGCCTGTCTGTGACCTCCACTGCGCTGTGAAGGTCCAGAGGCCTTATCACCCGTCGTCCAGCACCTGGTTTAGCAGAGATGTGAAACCCCCGCAGGAGCAACAACAACAAATTGTCGATGATGTGAACAAATAAAGGAATTGATGGGAGAAAGAATGAAACATCTGGCTCCATGCCTGGCCAAGTAATCCCTCAAGGGCCCAACCTTTCCGCTGCAAACCTGGTGTCTGACATCTGTGTAACCTCCCCCAGGCCGCCGCGTCCAGGGCGTGCCTTATTTTGCTTCTGTGTTTATCTTTTCCTCCCCACATCACGGGCTCCCTCCAACTACCTGGGTAAACCTGGGCAAGTCTGTCTCTGCGACCGAGCACCGGCATTCCGTCCTACACAGTGACAATCCGGGATTCGGTGACTCCCAGCTGGTGTTCTCTTTCCTCCCCCTCTCCCCTCTCACTTCGGGAAAGCTTCCTTCTTACCTTCAAAGCTCCCGGCAAACAGGTAAAGCCAGGTGATGGCTGGGATGCAGAGAAGAGTCAGCGAGGCAGCCAGGAATTTCCGTCTCCCTCTGCAGATCGCCAGCATCCTCTCCGAGGGGGCAATCCCTACGCCCAGCGCCGTGTCTCTGCCCGGAGCGTGGCGTCCTCGGCCTCCCTCATAATACTCTCTGCAAGGGAAGAGCAGAGGGCAAGGGCTGAGTTCTTAGCACTGAACATGGGTGCAGGTTGTACAACCAACAGCCCGGAGATCTGGAGAGTAGTCCGACTTGTCTACAGTTTCCTGCTAACTTTTTATCCCAAGAGACGATGCTGCAGGCTTGCGATCTGTCAAAGCTGAGACAGTTAAAAAATAAAAAAATAAAAGATGATAAAAACTGCAAGGGATCTCTCTCTCTCTCTCTCTCTCTCTCTCTCTCTCTCTCTCTCTCTCTCTCTCATGTGCCTGCATATCCCCTCACACAAGCACTTTATACTACAGGTTACTTTTAAAGCCCGAACGAACGCACTCATTAAAGGAGCATTTAGTTAGCACCTGGCATATTCCAAGCACTAAGCAGAGACTGTGTTTTGAAAAAGTAGAATGAGGCTTGGCTTCAAAGAGCACAGTCTCACAGGGCGACCAACAGAAAACATCCACAGGAACTCCTCGAGTGTGACGACTGGGGTTTGCAGGGACACCTATGGAAGGACGCTGAAGTGGTGCACCGATCCGCGTGCGCGCAGGACGGCAGAACAGTTCCTGTGGGCCTGGCAGAGAGAGCTGGGGAAGGCAGGCGGGGCGGACGGATGGCACGGTCAAAGGAAGGGAGGTCGGGGAGGCGGCAATGTCACCTGCAGGAGGCCACGTCTGCATCACCGGGGAAAAGCTACACACGCTCGACAGGGGGCTGCCTTAATAACATCCATCTTAAATATGGAGGAAGGTGTCCAGAAAGGCATGAAAAGCTACTGAAATGTGTAGGGAACGGGGAGGAGCACAGAGGCAGCCGACAGCCGGCCTGCAGAGGGGCAATCCTTAGGCCGCGCAAGAGACTGGCTGAAATGTGATAAAAAGAGGAGGGAGAAGGTTAGACAGACGGGGCGGAGGACCCACAGCCTGTCACCTGATGACACACAGAACCAGAAACTCACGCGGCTTAGAAATGAATTAAAATGCCAACAGACCATGAAATCCCAGCTCCGCGTCCTTTTAACCCACAGGGTCCGGCACAAATAACGCGCACACCCCCTTTTTTTAAACCACAAAATCTTTTCTTACAAAATCATAAGCATGCCATTCTGTAACCTAACAATATCACACTCAAGCACACCACGTGATGTCTTAGGTGAAACGTTCAAATTAAAACTATAAATTATTACGTCCGTATGATTATCCTGCCAAGCACACTCAAGCAGGCCTCACTTCTGCCGGACCCTGTAGATGTCACACTGGCTGGAGGTGGAGGCAGAAGTCCACATGGGGCCTCCCTAACAAAGCAGAACCTACCACTGCACACAGCTCTAGTGTAAGGCTTCGGATTCCCAAAGAACCAGTGTCCCCCTTAGACATGTCCACAGTGGGTCCTTCCCTCTGCCATGGCCCTTAAACCCTACATGACGACGGTCTGGTTGAACTGTCTCCCTTCCCCACCAGCCTTGGAGTTTCCGGAAGACAGACGGCCTGTCGGATTCACCTGGCATTCCCTAAGATTTAGCATACTGCCTGTCACCAGCAGGTGCCCGATAACTGTCCGCTGGACGAATAGATGGAATCGGATTCTAACCCGAGGAGACCCTTCGGAGCTTCAGGAGTTTGTGTTCAGCAAGTTGCCGGCAATAAACGCCTAATGGAGCCCATCTCAGCTGTCAGAGGGCAGCCTTTCTTCTGCAACCACTCCGACACTTTTCTAAATGGCCCTCTTCTGAAACACATGCAAGGCCAGAGGTCTGGAGGGTGTGCACCAGGAAATAAAGCCAAAAAAAGCAAGATCTATTTAAACAAAGAATGTTGACTTGAGAAAAGTCCCTCCTTGGGGAAGAATGAGAACCAAAGCCCACAAACTCCTCTCGTCACTAAGAATGAGAACCGAGGAAATGCATGTGGTCCCTTAGGGAGGGACGTGTTGGGGGAGAAGGCTGTGCAGTTAGACAGATCTGGATTTGAACCCAGCGCCATGCTTGACTAACTACGACCGTGACAAGGACACCCCCCCCCCCCCGCCCAATTTCTGGATAAGCTTTATTTTATTCATTTACGCAAGGAAGTGACACCCTCTGCCTGGGAGGGTGGTTAGGAGGCTTAAATGAGGAATCCCTTGAGCGACTAGCAAAGACCCACCAAGCAAATGACAGGGTGTGCCCCCCTCTCCCTGGGAGCCCAGGAGTTGCCTTACTTAGGGTTTTTCCTCTCCCACTCTCGCTCCCCCCCATAGGGTTTGGTAGGAAACCGATCCCAACAAATAGGTACTGGTTCACATGCTGAGAGGCTGATTTAAGCCCGAACGACCTTCCACTTGGCTCTCCTTCAGGAGTTACTACATGGAAATCCTTTTTTTTTTTTAAATAGTTCACTTATAATAATAAAGACAACTAGCAGGAAGTAGCACTTACTACATATCGAGCATTCTTCTATGTTTTTTTTTACTTCGTTTTCAAAAATAACCTATTTTTCATCTCCATTTTATGGATGAGAAAACTAAGACCTCGAAGGAGGAATTAACTGGCCAAAGGTCCCACGCACCTACGGCAGGGATACCTTGCGCCCTGCTCTCCCTAAGGGCTTGATTTGAACAAACTTCAGGGGGCATTTTTCTTCTGATCATATTGAATCCTAGGAATAATTTCTTTCCTAGGGTCAAATATATAACGAATGTTTGTTCCCATTCCAAAGGGGGGAAAAAAGTACAATACACAGAAATAGAATCAGAAAGCTACAGATGAATTTACACTTTAGGGGAAAGTAGGAATATATATATGAAACTGAACTCCAGGGGCATTAAAATTCAAATAACACTTTCAAAAACTCTTTAGCCCTGGCCAGTGTGACTCGGTTGGAGCTTTGTCCTGTAACAGAAAGGTTAATGGTTCGATTCCCACTTGGGACACAAGCCTGGGTTGCAGGTTTGATCCACATCCAGGTGTGGGCGTGTGCGACCCCCAGTCCGGACACGTATGATCCCCAGTCCAGGTGCCCACCCCCAGTCCAGACGCGTATGGGAGGCAGCCAGTCGATGTTTCTCTCTCACACTGATGTTCCTCTCTTTCCCTTTTTCTCTCTCTAAAAGCAATGAAAGAAAAAAATGCCCTCAGCTGAGAATAAAATAAAAATATTTTAAACAAAGCACTTAAAACACTATTTTCCTCCTTTTCCTATTTCTATCCACATAAGTTCATTTCAATTCACACAATTTATATAAAGTTTTAAAACAGAGTCAAGGTTGGCTTGCATTTTATGATAACACTGGCACCTGAAATTAAACTCAGCAGGTAAAAAAATACTCCTTCATGGATTTGACTTTTAAATGACACCTCTGTGCACTGAAGACACATTTTAAAGAAGAATCTCCATTTATATCAGAAGTTACTCCAGGAAGTCAATATAAGAATCAACACAAGAAGAAAGGAAGGAAGAAAACTTGAGGAGGGCTGGAAATGACATCCCAAACATGTGCAAATGACCTAAGAAAACCAATCTCTAACCCACCCTTACCTTGAGAAGCCTGAACCTCCTGTTAGCTGGGGTGGGGTCTAGAGTCCTCTCCAACCACCCCTCCCTCAAATCCAATTTCTTGACCAAGCTCGTCCATTTCTCCCCCTAAACATTTACTCCCTTCGCCTCCTCCCGTGTCTTACTGAACCAACGAGTTGTCACATTTATAGAAAACATTGTATGAGCCAGAAAAATGACCGCGATCTATTGTCACAAAAAGAGGATCCAAAGCTGAGCACGAAAAGTGACTGCAAGTTTCCTTCAGTCCAGTGTAATAAATTAGAGACACATGTATAAACATCTCCATAGCTATAGGTATGAAAGTGGTATAAGCACTGAAAGTTATCCTTCTGTACAGAATGAGTCATTTAATTTAATGAGTACATTTTCCCTAAATTCTACACAAGGAGTATGCACTGCTTTTATAATTTAAAAATATTTAAAAGCTTGAAAGCCCCATGTCTTCCTGTTATATTCCTTGTAATACAAACACCTCAACGCAGACCGTGTAGTACACATGTGTCAGTTTCGCCTTCCTTGCGAGGTGCAGTGATTTAACATCAGCAGGACCCTAATTGGGAATAAACCCCGCAGGGATGGCTGGTTACTGTCTGAAAGACTCCGGTCCAAACACTGTGCTCCAGGCCTCCTTGATCAACACCAGAGGCTGTCTTTTAATTAGCATCATGGATATTAGAAATGATTTTTCAAGAGTATTCAAGATGTGTGGGTTGTCTAGAAACATTGGACATGAAGGAGGAATAAAAATCTAAGTAACCTCAAAAAAAAAAAAAAAGTCTAAGGAACCCAACAGCCAAAAGCCTTCAGAATCACTTAAGATTCCCAAACTGATCCTATGGGCATGTAACAGATTTGGGTCATGGATTTTAACTAGAAGACTGGCTGACTCCTGTCAGTCACACATTGTTACCCCAGCCTCCAGTGACCCTTTCTTGCAAGGCGCGGTCCCATTTCCGAAGAGTGCAAAAAACTGGATTGAGTTTATAAGACAAGTCCCGTGGCAGACAGACCCTCAAGAGAGGTTAGCTTCGCTATTATCATTACTTGCATTATTGTTAGAGCATGTCACCAGCTCATGCCTTTACCCAAGCCGTCCTCTCACACACACCCAGGCTGTCCTGCAATGTCCTCTCTCCTCCACTAGGGATTTCAAGTCCCAAGGCGTCTGTAGAGCCTCTCCGGCAAGTCCAGACCTGGAGCCTCTTTCCCTTCCTGCCTAAACTCCCATAGGTGTTGGCAACACATTCCTGATCGCTTGCTTGTCTTCTAAGTACGCCGGGTGCATTAATCTCTCTTCATTGGACTGAAACCCCTGAAGAGCAGAGGAACGCGTTTGTTTCAAACTTCTGCGTCACACTCGCATCTAAGACCAAGGTTCGCACTTAGCCCTCTCTATCCAGTGTGTGGTCCCTGGCCTAGCAGCAGCGGTGGCAGCTCAGATCTTGTCAGAGATGTAGAATCTGAGGTCCCATCCCAGCGCCGGTCAACCAGAATCTGCGTCTAAACAAGCTCTTTGGTGACTCAAGGGCACAGCACTATCTGAGAGTTCCGCACCGTCGTGGGCTGCGCGACATTTCGGTCGACCGCGGAACACATACACGGCATACCACATAGCCTAGGTGTGAGCTAGGCTACACCATTGGGTTTTGTGCGAGTCCACTCCGTGATGTTCGCACAACGACCAAATCACCCAAGCACGCACTGCTCAGAGCATATCCCGTCATTAAGCAGCATGTGACTGTGCTAAAGCACTTAGTAAATAGCTGGTTAATAAACAGAGCTGGCCTCCCACCACGCCTACCTGCCCTCCTCACCTCACCCCTGCGGGGACTGGCTGCTGAGCCCTGGAGAACCATTCACGTCCTGGACTTCAGTGATTGCATATTTATTGCAACAATTCTCTTGACCGGTGGAAGCGGGGTTTCTGGAAGGAAAAGTGCCTTTTTCTAATTAAGCAAAAGCACCTTCTGGACTAGAGCTGGCTCTGATGACCTGCCCCACTCCCATCAAAAACACTTCTCCTACATTTGAATACTACCACCCACAGAGGCATCATTACAGCCCTCATATAAAAAGGAAAACTGAGATGAAAAGAGGCTAAAAAGACACTGATTTAGTTGTTGGAAACCCTGGGACTCCGATTCTAGTGTTCCCTGAGAAAACAGAACTGCAGGACATACAAACCAACGACCGGCCTGGATCTCCCCAAAAGAGCCCGATGCCTCAAAGACAGGCACCTTGTCTGTTTTGGTCATTGCGGTTGTTGTTGTTGTTGTTGTTGCTAGAACAATATCTGGCACGTAAGAGGTGATCGATAAACACTTATTGAATGGATCAATGATTCCATCTCTCAGCCACAGCCCGCAGCCTCCCTGGATAATTCATTATCATACAAACCACCCCCCACACAAGCTCCAGCCTGCTCCTTCCTCCCAAGCCCAGCTATGGAAGTCTGTGGCACTCCCCCTGTGTGATCAGCGAACTCCTCTTCATCCGCATATTCCTCTCCCTTCCTTCTACCTCCCGCCCTCATGAGAAAGTATCGGTTTGCCTGGATCGCTGCTTTTTCTTTCCCTTACTCCTCGAGGCAGGTACCTAAGGACTAGGGTGTGGGCCTCTGTCCTCCTTGCTTCCAGCTGTCACAAGGAAACCTCACTGCTCCTCTTCGTAGGGGGACCCTTTCCTCTTGTGGCTGACATTGCTCTCTTGTCACTGTCATTTGGCAGCTCTACTTCCCACCACACGTTTGTCTGCCTCTCCACCTAAATCCCAGGACAACGATGGCCAACTTGAAACATCTGCCACTTCGCAAGGACCAGGTTCACATTCTAGAACCTGGTGCCACCCCAAACAGCACAACCGTAACATTGACATTTCACCCTCAACCCTGCCCAGCCCATCTGCTAGCTGTCCCGGGCTGCCACTGCAACGATTCTTCGCTGTCATCACGAACTGCACCATCCATCCAGGCCCGGACTTTCTCTATAGCCCCTCTTATATGGCTGAGCTGCCACGGTGCTGTACCACAACCTCCCTCTGTGATCACGCACGCCTCCTTTCTTCCCACTGCACTAGCCTGGACGAACTCAATGTGTCAGGTGAACACAACCACACTTGTCCCCCGCACCTTTACTTGGGAAACCAAATGTTGGGTAGGAGATCACACTACCAGGCGGGCAGATTTGTGCCCTTTCGTCGCTTCCGATTTCGTAGGGGCAGTCGGCTGCTCAGAAACGCTGTCTTTCTCTAGGAAACGAACAGCTGGCCCTCTGAGCTATTTACTTCATTCACTCCTTTTCTTCTCAAGCCTCCCCCTTTTCTGAATGGTCAATTTCAGGAGTGTTCCAGGATCCAGGGCGGGACCCACCTTTTTCTCTCTCCCCAGGTGAGATCACCCACCCCAATGGCTTGTAAAACAATCCCCAGGCCGAAGGCTCCCAAGTTTGTCTCTCCAGCTCTGGCCTCTCCTCTGACCTACAGGTTCGCATGGATAAAAGACCTTCCTCACGTGCCTCAGACCTCAACCCCCATTTCCCCTTCCAAACCCATTCCTCTCTAGAGCTTTTTCCTACTACAGTAGCCTTCTAACTCAGGTCAGTTATTAAATGTCACTCAATGTTTCCCTCAGCTCTTAAATCCTAAACTCACTGCCATGCCTACGAGAACCTATACATGGCTTGCCTTCTAGGACCTCATCTCTGGCTGTTCTCCCTTTAATTCTGCTCTCTTCCAGCCACACCCGCCCTCCCACTCCTGGAATATGCCTCAGGGCCTTTGCACATGTGTTCCCTCCCCCTGGAAAGCTTATAGCTCTGCTCTTGGCCTGACTGAGTCCTTCTCCGTCTTCAAGCCTAGATCTTGAATGCTGTTGCCTCAGAGAGGTCTTCTCAGACAATCCTAGGCCCCAGTGTCCTCCTGGCCCCACCTGCTTCACTTTATCTACTGCAGAGCTCTGGTTGTCTCCTTCAGGTACTCATCAAATTTGGGCATTACAAAATTATCTGACTGCTTGTTTAGGGGCTCCCTCATCCACTAGATTTCAATCTCCACTTGGGCAAAACCATGACTGCTCTACACTCAATGTATGCCCAGGCACTTGGGGGGCAATCCCTGAACCAATGGATGAACCAATGAATAAATGAAAGTGTTGACTCAGCCTTCAGGGACCTTGTCGTCACTCCAGTATCATTTCAATAAGCCCCTTCTAGACAAAAACCTGCCAACAAGCTGTCTGACTCTACAGCATGTGTAATACAAGAAACAAAGTCCTCACATCATCCTGAGTAGGTCCCTGCGGCAATGATGTGCCCCTTGAACAAACACTCTTTGTGTCACCTGAGGTCACTCGCCAGTTCACTTTGGTAACTTTCCCTCCTTTCTCTGCTCCATACAGAGAACCACACAGGAGGTGCTGCGCCTCTGTCTCTGGGCCTGGAGCACCCGTCCTGAAGGCCGATCTTAAAGTCGCGTCCTCACTCCCTCTTTCAGGCGCCCCAGCCTCTCCCCCCGTGCTGACGATCTCTGGCCTGTCGAACTGGTGCCTCCTCATTTCTTCCTGCATTTGGAAGATGGCATCTGGCCTTGCCAGCACTGTTTAGAAACTGATCGTGTGAACTACCAGGGGGAAAGCCACATGAAATATGCTTTGGAACAAACGTTGAAAACATGTTCCCTGTCGTTTAAGGTCCATTCCCACCAAAGTAGTTTGTCGTGATCCTGTGGCAAAGTCAAATCCTCTTGCTGCAGGGAAATGTGTCCTTTTGTCTTTGGAACCACCTGGATGTCTCAGATCAAGGGGCAGAGAGGCCTTCCTAGGGTCTCCAGGCTGGTCTCCAAACACCCATTTCACACAATTCGATAATTGGGATGCACTACCTGCGGCCTGAGAGTTTCGCCCATCTGGTTTCCGTTACATTAAAAACAAACTTGAAGGCACACATGCAGTTTGCATGGGCCTCTCAGCATTTGTACAGGAGTGGGGGTCAGGGTCCGGGCTCTGCACATCGGCTGGGGGATCTAAGCAAGTCATCGGACACCCGGCGCTCCCATCTTCTTTCACAAAAGCACATGGCAACATCTAGCACTGAGGGTTGCTGCGAGGGGTGAAGGAGGTCACATGAAATCCAAGATAGGATTGCACAGCAACGT
>PVJD01018250.1:0-15068 GCA_004026545.1 Mormoops blainvillei | reverse complement strand
ATTTTCCCATTTGAAGGAGACTTTATATTATCAAGGTATGCATAACCTCCCTGTTTCTAAAGTCGTAAGAATTTAATGTAGTGTAACATCTCACATCTCACATTCTAGAACTGTGACTAATAACAGTCCTTTTGGAGAGAAATATGCAAACCCAGGCCGGGAGGCCTTGACGCCCCCACAAACTGTGTGCTTCTCCTGCCGGGAGGACCCGAGGAGGTTCATGGGCGCAGGGACCAGGCGTGATTAGGGTGCCACAACCTATAACTCTGTTTGATTTGTTACTGAAGGTGAAAGCCAAGCTTCCCATAAAATGACATCATTTTTCTGGAACCCAGAAGCACGGCTCTGAAGCCTGGCCGTGACCATGGGCAGCGTAACTACCTCTGCCTCCGGAGCATTCCGTCCCGTTAAAAACCCACAGGCCTGTGCTCTGAACGGAGGAGCGCAGGTGCGTGTGTTGCTTCATTTTCAAAGCCGTTCCCGGCAAGCAGGCGGAGCATCTGAGCGGGTGGGTGGTCTGCCGCCACTCTGCTGGAAGGCCAGTTTGCGGCCTGCGCGCTGACACTCTCAGAGCAGTGGCGGTGGTGGCACAGTGTGGCCATGGCTCCTGGGCACTGACTGGGAAGAGACCCGCCGTGCTGTCATCGGGGCCTTTCCCGTGCACATTTAAGAAACAACTTCATCTGAGTTCTTACAGGAGGAAAAATGTGGAGTCTGTGGGAGTCAGTAAGAATATCTGACGTGAAAGTGAGCTGTTGAACAAAGTCACTTTGGGAGGGAGAGAGCCACAGCCCTGATCGTCAGAGAAGTCGGGTGTCGGCCCTGCCGCTGACAGAGCTTCGGGCACAGGACCTCTGGTGTGGGGTCGCGGGGTCCCAGGGTCTCACCTGCAAACTAAGGGGAGCCCGCCAGCGGCGCCGTGAACAGCGACCAGCGTCCTCCGAGGCTGCAGTGGCGGTTTCGGGTGCGTCGGCTTGGCCCCGAGCGTGTCTCCCGCAACCTCGATTTCAAACTCAGGTCACACGCGAAGGAAGACCTCCTATCGCCTTCTCTTTACCCCTGCCCCCACCCCCGCAGATGGTCACCTCTCTGCCCGCCGTCACGCACGAGCTCGTTTCCCAGCTAATCCCACTTCCTCGTGCTGCCTTTATGTAACTCGAAACAGTAGCTCTAACTTCATTTTTCTGCAAAAGAGACGACCTAGATGAGCACACGCCTGCCGCATGTCCTCATGAGCGTGTTTCCTGGGCGCGCGTGGGGCCAGGAGCTGAGACGTCTCACAGGCAATGGGCTGTGTCAGGAGGAAATGAATGGAACACACCGGACTCCAGTTCAAGTGATCAGCAACATTCTTGAAGAGAATGGGAGATATCATGCTCTGTGCTTAAATTAACTTCAAAACAAGACACCTAATCTTTTTCTTCGCATTCGTACTTGAGCAGCATGCTCTCGCTCTGAGGTGATCCCTCTCAGACATGTCCTCAGCCCGCCCGTCGCCCGCGGCACCAGCGGCCACCTGCGCGGGTCTGCATCTGCCCCGTGGGTCAGGCCGAGAACTTGGCTAGACTGGCCGGCATCTCCCTTCAGTGGACTGGGGCAGTTCTTCTGGAAGACTGGGCCCTCGATCAATAATCACATAGGGGTATATTTAGTCAGTAAGAATAACAAGAAACCCAAGAAAACACAATCACCTGTTAATAATTTGTGAAATCGTCGTCTTTGATGTACTCGGCTTTGTCTGAAATTCGGACTTGGCTCCAGCACCCCAATGGGGGGTCCGGTTCAGTGCTGGTGATGAGTCCCTGGGACGGGGCTGGCCACCTCTCTCCGTGGGGGCAGCTCCCAGTGACCAGACCCTGACCCATCCGTCCCTCAGGGCTTGAGTCGGGCGCTGTGGCCCCTTCCTTCCTCGTTGGCCAGCCACCTCTGCCCAGAGGGACCCCGCCCGGCCCCTCGCGGTACAGTCGAGGGTGCCAGTTAACCGGCCTTGCCCCCTGGGGGCAGCCACCCGCTGGGCCTCCCCAGCGTCCTCGCGAGCTAATGAATTTCAGCAGGCCCCGGCGGGGGGGTGTAAACCCACCATGGAAGCCGCCACCCATTTTCAATGCTCACCTTGTTCCGACTAGACTGGCAGGAACCGTGCAGCCCCCCGTGCCGCACAAGAGACAGGCTCGCCTCGTCTTGTCCGCTCCCTGGCCTGCAGCTGCATTCAGTCACTTGGCCGGAGAGGCCTGGCTCCGGGGCCACAGGCCTCGCCCACGGCTGTGCACCATTTTCTAGAAACACAGGGCTCCTTTGAGCACCCACTCACACTCCACACTCCACACTCCACACTCCCTACTCCGACTGACCCGCGGGCCACGTCTCTCCCCCAGCGCTGAGCGTGGCCCACCCGGCGGCCCCAGCACCTCCCAGGAGCACGGGGCGCGGGCGGGCCTCGGCCTCCACCCGCTGCAGCCTCTGACAGCGCCCTGCTCCGTGGTCCTCCTTGTCCACCAGGGCGCGTGGGAGAGGACTGGGTGGGGTTCCTCTCACTGAGGCCCATTTTTCTCCTCCTCTCTCATTTTCTCTTTAATATTTATTTTTTAAATTAACTTATAAAACATTATGTAAAATTGTTACATGCTTCCAAAGTAAAACTCAGCACACAGGTGTACCCAGGGGGTCTTGCTTGTGCCCCTGCCTCCCTGCCGCCCAGCCGTCGACGCAGCCTAGCTTCCAGAACTAGTTTTGATTTATCCTTCTTTCTTTTCTTTTTCCTTTTTTTAATTACACGTGCTGGGGCGACAGCGGTCATTCAGTGATACAGGTTTCAAGTGCGCATTTCTGTGACACACGATCCGTGCCTTGGATTGTGTGGTCACCGCCCCAGGTCAAATCTCCCGTCACTGTGTGTTTGACCCGCTTCACCGTCTACTGCCCCCACCCGCTTCCCTCTGCCCGCCACCAGGCTGTTGTCTGTGTCTATGAGCTTTGTTTGTTTGTTTGTTTGTTTGTCTTGTTTGTTCGTGTGCTGCTTTCAGTTTTATACCCCACACGCGAGCGAGACCCTGCGGCTCTGGGTCTTTCTGTCTCATTTCGCTTTGCGTGATGTTCTCAAGTCCACCCATACAGCTCGCTGCCACTCTTGTCTTAGAGGAATGCTCTTAGACACGACACACTTTTTTCTAGATCAATTTTCTTCTTAACAGAAGAAACTGAGATCAGCCGTCATAGTTCAGAGAGACATACAGTGTGGTGCTGGACTTGGCTTTATAAGCAGTGAGAAGATGTTTTTTCTAATAAATCAGTCAAGCCATTTATGTTTGTTTATATAATTGGCATGAACAGTTTCTTTTCTGTCATCCTGTGCACATAGACATTTTATACTGATGCATTGGTCCCATTTTCATTCCTTGCCCAATTTGGACTCTACCGCCAACAGGCCTGTTTCTCAGTCTAGAATGTGTGTGCACCAGAAGCTTCTGTCAGTCCGTTTCGAGGCTCCTGTGCCGTTTTCTAGCCGCTGTGAACGTGGCCGTCCCCCTGGGACATGTCTGTGAAAGGGGACAGGGGAAGGCCTTCCAGCCTCAGAGACTCTTCCAAAACCGCCACTCAGTGCTGCCGGGGGCCACAGGCAGCGGCTTCGGGGGTTGTTCTCGGGCATTCGCACCCCCGCTTGCTCCCCTTCGTTTCCCCCTCTGCAGGTGCTGCAGTGACCGGCGCCTCTTACCTGGAGGGGCTCGGGCCGTACACCCCCACGCCGTGGGTCCCCTCGGAATAGCTGTTCTCCTGCTTTGTTGTAGATGTAGCCCTTTAATGCCAGTTTCTTTATAATTTTATGTTCATGGGAAATCCAGAGACGTACTGCCGCTGTCATATTCCCAAAGTGTTAATTATCATTTCATTTTAAAGAAGGACAAGCACATGTTAAAACTTCAGTGCTGGAAGAGCGGGTTCTCTAATCTGTGGAAAGAAGAGATCGGGGTCTTTATTTGGGGAGAGAGGCAGCTGCTCCCAGGTTTTCTGGTTCTGAGTCTTAAGCTTCATGCAGGGGCTCAGCGGCGGGCCCTTTCTCGGACCTCGGGTGGCTTCCCCGGCTCCCTTCTTCCCCAGAAGACCTGGGTCGTGCAGGCGTCTTCGGTGCCATCCACCCGCCCTTCTTTGCCGCTGAAGCTATGAACGAATCTAACTGCGGTGGTTTTCCTCGCCAGTAACTACATCAAAAAGACTGCGGATACAAGGACCCAGACACGGGAAAGCTAGAAAGGTTACTGGCAGTAGTGCCTGTTGATAGTTTCTCACGGTCTTGTGAAATGGCAAAGAAAACCCCACGTGTGTGCGTCCACTCACTGGACAAGTAGCAATGCAGCAGGTGTCACACGTAAGCCCCTGTGCTTGATTCGGGACTCACGACACGTACAGTCCCTTCCGAGCCGGCAAGGTTTGGACTTCGGTCGGTATCCTCACTTCCTGAGTTTGGCTTCAGATGCAAAGTCAAAAGACGCATTTCACACAGAAGAAGTCGCTTGTGAGCTTCCGTCCGATCTCCATCTTGGCCGGCCTGTTCACCACCTGCAGCCCGCTCTCTGCGCAAGTTTCCCCATAAACCCGCCTCTTCTAGCCCGAGTGCCAGCCGCCGGCGTGGGCACGGCGCTGTGGTCTTGCCGGTGAGGGCCTGAGCCGGCCGCGACTCAGCCGACGCCAGCTCGGGCCCTCGGGCCCCGACTCCGGCCTTCGGTGTTAGCTAGTTTATGGAACCTACTCAAACCAACTACTTATCCATTAACTCCCAACACAGTTGTTGTGCAGGTACGATGTTCCAGATACTAAATTTATGCCCTGAACTTATGCAAAAAAGTTACTGATCTCACAACATTCTAGAGAGAAGGTCACATCCATCCTGCATACATATACACACATACGTGGATACGCATGCATAAGAACATGCTAAGAACAACCAAAAACTTCCGCTTTCGGGGATTGCTGTGACATGGGGACTGGTGTCTGAAAAGATGAGAGTCGATCTTTCTCAGTTGGCTGTGGATTTAGAGACTCAACTTTTGACGCACAAACTAGTGACCCCACGTCCGAGTCAACATTCAGGTGCCACCCACAGCCCCCGTCTCTTCCCGGGGCCCCTCTGCTCACTCACCTGCCCTGGCCTGACCTGCCCCGCGTGACTCCGCGCCGGCAGGCCCTGGTCTCCTGCAGTGCAGGCCCCTCGGTCCCCACCCCCTTCCTTCCTGTGCGCGGGGCCAGGAACGGCCACTTCCTTACGGGGAGAAGCCGCCGTTGACCGTGATTAAATTGTCCTGTTCCCCCTCCTCGGAGCTGCTTGTCTCTCGCATGTTCTTCCCTCCCCAGGGTCCCCCTCCCGTCTTTCTCTCTAACTCTTAATAAAATACAGTATAATTTACCAAGCGGAAAAATGCATAAAAAGTTGTTTTCTGTCTTACATATGTAAAGTTTTGTTCTTATATGTTAACTTTTGCTTTATTCCTCACTTTTTCTACTTGCTGATAAAAGTTTTATCATTATGAAAATAAATAAATATAAAGTATATTACATAATCGTGTTCCCTATTTAATACCAAGTCATGTTGAGAATTCTTGCTCCAAATTAATGATGCTTTTGGTAATATCTGGAGGGTTAAGGCCATCCTTACACACCAGGCACCTGGGGGGCTGATGAGTCATGTCCCATTAAAGACACTTGATGTCGATTCTCTAAATTTAGAAAAGATGCACAAATTTGCAGTGTACGTCCTGGGGAACAATTTTAGTTGTGACATCTGCTTGTTATATAACCTTGGCAATTTGATTAATCTCTTATGGCAGAATCTCCACCTATAAAGGGAGGGGGGGGAAAGGATTTTTATTTTGCCCTTTCTACTGAAATGACTAGATGGAATAATTTGTTCTAGGCCACTTTACATAGTATACATATTTTCTATTATTAGTTTATCTTGTTATAAAATTTAGACTTTTTGATTATAATGAATACATACACATAAATAACTATAATACTATATTTAAATTTATAGAATATATAATTCAGATTCAACTTGTATCAAAAAGCAATAGTTTACAGCTGAAAATATGGTGACTAGGAATCTTTTATATTAAAATAAGAAGAAGGTAAACATAAAAATCAGTTTCTTTGAATCCTGGGTTGCAAATATCTGTTAAAGTAAAACTTTATTAAGAAATGTTATATGTATTAGACAATAGTCAACTTAGAAAAAATTTTCTAACAGACTAAAAATACCTTTCTCCTTTGAGAAGGAAGAATTTTGAAATAAAAAACATAATTAACATTTACTTTTTTATTCTGTGTCCCCCAGTATCTGTTAAAACTACTGTGTCTTAATAATCAAAGAAAACAGCCTAACTGATCACTTACAAAACCTTCGTCTCCAGAGATAACAAAGCCTTTCAGTTCCATTATCTTGTCCGCACGCAGCAGCGCTGGACAAACCCCGTGATGCCCTCAGCGCCGCCTGCGCCCTCCCCAGGGGCAGCATTTCCTGCTGTCAGAAGCGGCGGGGGGAGCAGGGTTTTGCTCCGCCCTGCACTGGTGGTGGGGTGGGGGGATGGGGGGGCATAGACAGGCCCGAAAGGGGCGTGTTCTGACTCCTTCACCAGTGTCCAAACGCACACACGTGCAGAATCAAAGCTGACCGAACATGTCTTCGGGTTGTTTTAACACTAAGAACATACCGCCATATTTATTTTTTTTAAGATTTTTTTTTAATTTATTTTTAGAGAGGGGAGGGGCGAGGGAGAGAGGGAGAGAAACATCAGTGTGTGGTTGCCTCTCGCAGGCCCCCTACTGGGGACCTGGTCTGCAACCCAGGCAAGTGCCCTGACTGGGGACCGAACCCGCAACCCTGTGGTTCACACGCCAGCACTCAGTCCACGGAGCCATGCCAGCCAGGGTGAAAAACATGCCACTTCATTTTAAATACCATGGTATGTATTTGAATCCACAAATATAATGGTGATTACAAATTATATTTCCACAGTTTGCTATTCATCACTTGGAGTGTGTCCCACATCCCTTTGGCTTACCTCTGCTAGTTCCAGGTCCCCCGTCCACACAGCGGCTGCCACTGTTTCCTGTGCTGTCGCACCTGGGGCACCAGGCTCCCAACCTGTGACCATGGACTTGACTCGCTGCCTCTGCTGGGACCCGTGACTTTTTACCAGCCACCATGCTCATTTTCTGTCCTCCTGCCTCATGTCACCAAACACGCCCCAGGGGAGTTTCTCTCATTCCGTTCTGCATGCTCTTATTGTTTCAACATGTACAGGCTCACCTGTGCCACAAAACTGCATGTCTAATGGTGCGGCCCCGTCACTTAACATCCAGTGTGTACTAGACACGTTAAAGTTGCAAGCAAATGAAGTAACAAAAGAGTGAGTTAGAATTTTCCTATGTCCTGCAGCCGAGTACAGTAGTTTTGGGGAAAAGTAAGGGAACATTCAAAACCAGCAATAATCCAGTCTCCCAAAGAGGATTGTGTTGTTGGAGCGCTTCGGGGACAGATGTCAACCTGGGACAAACCACGTGAGAGGGAGACTGAGGAGACTGGGACAAGGCCCAGGGGGAAGTGAGGAGAGCCTTCGGAGGGAGGGGCTGGTCAGGATGGACGGAGGGAGGGAGGACAGACTTCAGGTTACAGGGCAGCTCTGGAAGATTAGAGAGACTGAGGAGAAGTCCTTGGTGCAGGGACACGCCCGGGGGCATCCTGGGTCTCGCGGGAAGAGTCCTGCGTCAGCACCTGCCACGCGTGATTGGGAAGCAGCCTGCCGGAGAGGCAGAGGGGACCCAGGGGCCATAGCGGGGCCAGCCATCCGAAGCCCCTGAGCAGCTTTGAAGAACTGTGTTGTGGCCATCGGTCAGCAAGGTGACGTCTGCGTGTTTCCCCCAGTCATTTCAAGGCTTAGGTCTTCAGAAGAAAGCAGTCGAGCTTTGAATTCTGCTTATTTTCATTTATGTGACCTGAGCGCTTCAAATGTGGTTTAAATTGTTGTGATAGTCTGCGAATCCTTGTGTACATTCGTTAGTGTTTGAACCCCCTGCGCTTCACCCTGTGGGTGGCAGAGGGTCTGCCCCCAGGGCGAGGGTGCCCACAGCTGACGCTGGCGCAGAGAGGGCAGACTGGTCCTGGGCGCTCACAGTCTAGGAATCGACACCACACACCAGGCAGGGCCATGTTGGGGCTGCGCCTGGGACAGAGGGATGACCAAGGCTGGGGGAGGAGGTGTTGGGGTATAAGAGGACAGGGTGCCCCTGGGTCCCCGGAGGGTGGTGGGCTTGTCTGGGTCCGTCTTCTGCGGGTGGGCAGGGGCTGGCCTGGTCCCCTGGGTCAGGACGCTCTGGGACGAGAGGACCCTCTCTGCAGGAGCGAAGGAGGAGGGGAACCGGTGGTTAGACCACCCCATGGTGGCACATGACTAACCAGTGTGCTCATGTTGTGCTCACAACATCCCAATTATTAGAGTCAAGATAGTGTATATTGGTGGCAAAAGACAAGTAGCTTCTAATATGGAGTTTCTGGGTTGTTTATAATTCGTCAAAAATTTTAAGTAATTCTGCAACTGCCATACTGAGTTTAGATTCATCGATGCTAAAATAGCTTTTTAGAAGTTTGAAATGCTGCATAAATGCTATTCAAATCCCACCCAAAAGACCGAATGGACGCCCACCGCTAGCGTCTCTGCGGCACAGCTTTCCCGTGTCCACCGCCGACGACGGCTGGACAAGACAGGAAGGCGGCGGCCCTCCGCTGGGGGCAGGCTCTGTGTCATTTAAGAAGTACAGTGACCGGTGGGGAAATGAGCGCCCCACTCCCCCCGAGATAGCCAAATAACTTACAGTTCGATTGTGACACTGAATGTGTTTTAAAAGAATGTAGAAGAAAACATTAATCAATATGAAGAAGAAATGAATTTATTAAAAATTAGAGATACATTTAACTACTTAAAACTGATAACATTTTACTTTAAAAATAAACTTTTATCAGCAAGATTCCACAGATAAAGTGAAAAAGATAATACGGAGACAAAAATAGAAGATAAACATAAATGGTAAATAGACATTTGAAAATGATATGTTAATTGTTTACTAGTGATCAAAGAAATAGGAATTCAAAGAAATCTGTTTGCTTATAAAATTAGCAGAATTATAAGATCAAGGGTCATGACAGCTGAGGAAAATACGTCTTTTAGGGAGACTAAAAAGGACGTGGAGATTCATCTTCCAGCTGATGGATTTGGTTGTTCCTGGCCAAAGGTCAAACTGCTATCGCAGCGACAACGGTGGAAATCCGTGTCTGCTCATGCTGCTGCCACAACGTGGGCTTCGGTCAGAGGACAGGAGACAAATGGGACTGTGAAAATATGTCTTATCTCCAAGATAATGTCATTGAACATCCCGATCCCAAACTGTACATCGCTGTATCATTTAATTATACAGTCTAATATAATTTTACCTGTAATTCTTGAGAAAGACAGTACAAGGAAGAGAAGATGAGAAACTATTAAACCGGGGACCAACGTGTCTGTGTCCAGTGGCGTCTGCGCGAAACTTCCCCCCACGGCGCTGTCCCAGGGAGGGCTGCCCCGGGAGCCACAGGTGGCCTGGGCGGGAGGGAGGGGAGACGGAGACGTCCACCGGCTGCTGGCGCCACCGCTCTCTGGCCAAGGGCCTGGACGGAGCGCTCACCCTGCCAGGTGCATCAACTGCCCAGTTCTCCCCTGGTTACCCGGGTTTTAACGAGCCACGCTTTCCGCAATGGCCTCGCCCGACCAGTGCTGTGTTCTGTCCCCACTCACTGTGCTCCAGCTTCCGCCTCCTTCTGTAAGAAGCTGTTCTCACGAAGGGCTCCGGGACCCCCCGACTCCTGTTCCGAAGCCTTTCCAGTCCTGGGCCGTTGGCGGGGCCCCCGCCTCCGGGGACGCTCTCCTGCTGCTTGTTTTCTCACCGATTCAGGGGTGCGATCGTCTCGTTTTCCTTACTTCTCCTTCTCTGGCTCTTTGCCCTTCATCCGTCCGATATCTCCTCTTGAAATGCCGCTGCTCTTGGTCCCGGCTCAGCCCATCGTTCGTTTTATTCTCTCCCTTAAGATACGTGAGGGTGATCGGTAGGCGGCGTCAGCAGCCACCTGTGGGCTACCGCGTCCCAAATCTGAGTCTGGGCCCACCTCTCCTCCCTGAGGTCAGATTTGCTCCAACCACCTACCAGACATCACCCCCTGCTGTCCCCGTCCAAGGACACCCAGCGACACCTCCTTTGGGAAGGGTTTCCATCCTGTGTGTTTAAAACGCTTATTCTCTGAGAGGAAGTCCCCCAGCCGACGTTCATGCCGAGAGCCCAAGTGGGACCCTCTATTGCACCTCTCACATCCAGTCAGGACTTCCTGCCGGCTGTGTTTCCAAACTGCCCGAGGGGTGTCTGCCTTCATCCTCCTCCGCCACCTTCATCCTCCTCCGCCACCAGCCTCTCCACTGGAACCACGTGGAGGTCGTTTCTTTCCCTCAAGGTCACTGTGCAGAGTCCGTGACCTGACGCATGTGAGGCTCTCACCACAGTGCCCACCAGAAACATTAAGTGCTCAGAAATGGTGCACTTAGTTTGTGAACTTTAAGGAAAAAAATTATAGTAGTTCTTCGAAGAATTTACAAATAGGATACATAAATAGCAAAATGAGAGCAAGGCAAAATTTGCATGGTGGGGGGGCGTGGATAAAGTGGAAGGGGTTCGATGACCCACCCGGAATGACCACTGGAGTCTGACCACTAATCTCATATTCAGAAAACAAAAGAAAACGCCAAGTACAAACCAATAAACAAGGAACAATTGATTGTAACCGTCAATGATATTCATCATAAAACAGGTGATAATTTATCAACTTTACAATCTAGATATTATGCCTATTAAAGCCAGGTGTTCCTGACACCATTTTTTATAACCAGCAAAATGTAATGTTTTTTACATTTATCACTGATACCCGGGAGTTTCCACTTACAGATGGCTAGGTTATCTGATGGGAACTTGAACCAGCATCTTAAAACTGTCACTCCCTGATGTTATGGCTCAATGTCACTGTAAATCAGCAGTGTCACTACGTGGTGTTACAACACAGAACAGTTCTATCATTAAAAAAACAGAACTGGCACTCGGACACCACAGTGTGTGAGCTCAGTGTATCTCTCTTCTCACTGGAATTTCTTCACCCAGATCAAGTATAAAGGTTGAGTCCGATATATTTTCAACAGCATAATTAATTTTGATGCCCGTATTTAAGTGGATTTTCAGAGCCAGAGCTGAAGATCATGGCATGAAATTTACGGGCCATCAATGACTCTTCACACCCGTGGGGCTTTAAACACACACTTTAGCTCCTTATATTCTAATCCTCTGGCGTCTTTTTCTCTTTCTTCATCAGCGAATTGTGTACTTTTTTGTTGCTTTATATAGTGTATTGTTTAAAAGTTATTTCCCCTTTATTCTGTACATTCATTTCTTGACGGATTCTTCACCGGTGTGCATGGCTTGTCGATGTCTGTACATTTTAGGCAGCTGGGACTTCATAACTTATATTCACTTTAAAAGTGAAAAAAAACTCCTATACCTGTAGGATCCAATTCATTAAACTTAAAAAGTCACCGAATAGGACCCCTTGATTTAGAGGACACTGGGTCTCAGCGGAGGGTGCCGGGTGAGAGGCAGGGACCGGCAGGCGCCATGACGCGTGCACCTTGAAGGGCCAGCACTGGCGTGATCTCCACGCAGAGACTGAATGCTTGATTCTGGAGACGAGAGTCCAGCTGCAAGTCTCCCCCTCACTTGGTTCTCTCTCTTGTTTAATTATCAGTTTGCAGCGAAATACTTCTCAAAACCTTAAGGCGGGCACAGCACGTTAACAACACTGTGCTGTGTATGAGTGACTCATTTGTCCAGAACAGACTTTCCTAGGAGCAAGTGAGCGGTGAATTCAGGGTGTTTTATGAGTTTCCCCCACCCACCCTGCCTGCAAGGGCACACCTGGAAATCACCTAGTGACGCTCTGACAGAGCAAGGACGTGGCTGTGGCCTCGTCTCAAATGCCCGCGGTTCTGAAGCGGATGGGGATGGGGGTGGTGACGGGCGAATTCCGTCAGCCCCGGAGAACGGCGCGGGCTGGGGCCCGCAGGGGAGGCCGGGGACGGCCGCCCGCCCTGCCGCGGGCCGTGGGCTGTGGCCGGGGCCGGTGTGAGAAAGCAAGCTATTCGCGGACTCTGTAAAGCTGCGGCCACACAGTGTAACTGCCACTTAAAATTGTCAAATACTCAGTAACGACGGAAGGCAAACTGGGCAGAGGCAGGTGCAACAGCTCTAGTTGCAGGCCGCCATCTAAAGTCGCCACTTTAAGGACGTCGTCGCGGAAGCCGGGGGGGATCTTGAGTGAAGCGCGAGCCCGGGCCGAAGGAAAACCCGCGCCGTCAAAGCCGAGGACCCGGGGAGCGCGCGTGCCCGCCCGGCACTTAGCGAAAGGGCGAGCAGCGGGGGCGAGGCGCGAGCTGCTCTCCTCCGGCAGCCGGCCGCCGGACGCTCACCGGTATTCCGTGCGTGTCCGGGAGCGCATGAGGCATTAAAAGCTGTGACCGTTCAACTTAGCCACATTAAACATCAGCAATTTAAAATTAGAGAAGCAAGTCCTTGTTAAAACTTTCCATTATGGTAAGACCGAAAAATAGTCAACCTTGTAAATTCAACTATATTTCAGATCGATCATCTGTTAATTAAATTGGTTGCACCTTAATTTTCCTGTGAAAAAGGTTAAACTATTTCCCACTTTTCCTCCGATCACCGATTTAGATATAATCCTAGCAATTTTTTGCCCAATTAGCCTCGGAAAGGATGGAATCTATAGGGCTGAGACAACACCGCCCACGCCACATGCCATCCCCAGACCAATGTACCTGTCAGAGCAGAGCAGCGTCCCACCACACGTTCACCGGGACTGCGGCCCAGGGCCGCCTGAGGGCGGGCAGGTGCGGGGACAGCTGTGCGTGCAGATGACAAGCGGCGCTGGGTCTTGTCCGCCAGGGCCCAGGAGGCCGCCGCATCCACTGCACGGGGGCAGCCGAGCTCCACGTTTGGACCAAAAGCTGGCCAAGCCGTGAAACCGGCCGTCCTGTGTGGAAGACCCCGTCGAGGAGCCTTACACATTCCCCTGCGCTGATAATTAGCAAGCAGGAGGGTATGAAGGGTGACCATGATTTAAAAAAAACAAAAACAAAAAAACCTCCAATTAATTTTTTTTTTTTTTGCTTTAATGGGCTATGGCATTGTGTTAGTGCAAATTATTTTCAGTGGCGTATGTTTTTAAATTATTTTATTTTTAGCTACTCCATTAGAATAAACAAGGGCTTCAGAGAGGAAGTCCACAGAGGGAGGCATATGGGGAGGACATTCCCTTCATTTCTAGAAGGCAAGGTGCCATGTGCTGGTGTCAGCAGCCAGTAGGGCCTCTGTCCTGGGGGGCCCTCCTCCGGGCAGCCCGGCTCCAGGCCCCTGCCCGCCCAGCCACCTGCCCATCACACAAGCAGGCCACGTCCATCGAAACACTTGGTGCCTCTGAGCATCTAAGTATATGTTAACCCCTAGAGCCTTCGCGCCATCAGATGGCAGCCCCGCACCTGGACGGGGGAAGGGGTCCAGTCGGTCTGTTCTCTGACTCCCTGGGACGCAGGTCTGACCACCCGCCCTGCCCCCACCTGCTGGCCCTGCCGTGGTGCCCGCCCGGGGACCGTGTGCACAGTAGGTGGGAAAACACCACCACTCCACGAAGGGAATAGAAAACTGTAAATCGTGTTTGGAAGCTGAGCCCCGAGTCAACAAGTATTTATGAAGCGACTGCGCAGGGCTCCGCTGAGCACCGCTGTGGAAACAACGTGTGTCAAGGAAAAGACGAGTGGCGAAAGGCCTCATAAACAGAGACCCGGGCCCTCAGTGCGGGGCGCCAGTGAAGTCCCTGGTGCACGGGGCGCGTTCCGTGGCAGTCAGGCCGGGTCAGACTCCGGTTACTGGAGGCCAAGCCCGCGGAGTGGAAGGTGGGTGTCGGCGCCCACATTTCTATCAAGAAGCTGGGGGGAAACACAGGCTCAGACGAGGGAGCAGGATGGCCCTGAGAGTCACGGTGGGGGTGAGCGACCGGGACTCCACCCAGTCATGAGACCCCCGAGGGAGTCGGAGAGCCTGCAGGCCCCTCGGGGAAGCCCGGCTGCGTTGGACAGCCGCTCCGACCTCACGCCGCGCAGGGGCTTCGCACCGCCCCCAGGACGAGGGAGACGGACGAGGGGCAGGAAAGAAAGGGACCGCTCTAAGGAGAACATCGGAGACCGACCGCTCAGGGAGGTCAGGCAAGGCCCCGGGAAAGGTGCAGGTCTTCCAAGACAGAAGCCTGTGGAACGCTGGGTGCAGAAAACTTTAAAAAAAGGGAGAGAACGTTTGCATAAAAATGAGTGTCAGACCAAGGCAGAGACAATGAAGACAGAACTTTAAGTTTCTGCCCAGAGGAGCTTCAGGCTTGTTTTATTTTACTTTTCTGTCTCTTCCAAATGATTGGCAATCCACTTGGAGCTACGCTTAATCAGAGTTCTCGCCGCACTTGCAAAGGAGCTAACGCATCTCCAAACCCTTTGTGTCTCTGTGACTCATCATCATGGGCTGATTACTGCAGAGATCTGATTTCTTCGCGGGCGTCTGAGAAGCAGATGCCCTCACGAGGCAATACATAAGCGGAGGGAAAGATTAAAGTACTTGGAAATCAGGTACAGTGTTAAAATGGAGACACTTGATTTTCCCACACTGTCTGTCATTTACGTCAATTAACTCTATCCTCATTTTATCATTCTTCTGGCCGAGGATAACAGTCCAATCAACTCCCACTTAAAGTCGGATGATGTAGCTTCCTTGGTATTTAGAAGTGAATTGCACTGATAAGACATAGCTCCTGGAAAGTATACGTTTTAATGTTTTAAAACATACTTTATCGTCTTTGTTGTTGCATTATAACAAGGAATGACAGGTATTCG
>PVJD01018249.1:0-15099 GCA_004026545.1 Mormoops blainvillei | reverse complement strand
AAGCCAGTCGCAGTGCCGTTAGCCGCCCGGTAGCTTCGCCGGGGCCATTAGAGGGAGCCCGGCCCGGAGCCGCCCGCGGGCTGAGCGGGTAGGCGAGCGGGACCAGGGTGCAGCGGGTGCGCCCGGCAGGGTATTGTCTCACACAAAAGTGCCTGCCGACATCTCTTCCACAACCTTTTTCTTTGAAAGTTGACGTCCCCCACCGGTACCACCTGTTTGTCCTCACTTAATCCTCGTCATCATCGTCAATTTGTTGGATCACAGTGGTTGCCATGGAGACCATTGCAAGATTACAAACAGGATTACGGCTTCCGATAAGGAATCCCCAGCAGCCCCCCTGAGCTCTTCGCAAGCCAAAGCAGTTTATTATGCAAGAGCCCCCACCTAACCCACGGGAACCCCAAACACCTAATTTCCCTTGGTACGACTTTCTTCCCCTTTGCTTCAGAAAACTGCACTGTCGTCAGCGAAATTCAATTCCACGCTGAGAATGTCGTAGAACTTCAAGATGCGTTTCAGAAGGAGGCACTCTTGAATGTCGGAACCGCCACCCCAAATCGTTCCCGATACGTTGCCAGGACTCTTTTAGAAAAGACAATAATTTGTCCAAATTCAACCGGAGATGCTTTTCCACACCAGAAGAGTCATCGCGGTCACCCCGAAAAAGCGCCAAGTCGTAGCCCTAAAAATAAAGAACGCATAACCATGTCCGTGTACCGGACTCCGCTCGGGGGGCTGCGGCACACGGGGTGCGTGGAATGGGACCTCTCTTCCAAGGAGACGGGCGGGTGGAACGGTTTCTCGGACAACAGCGTGTGCTCCCCTGACCAGATATACCGTTTTGTTGAATCGAGGATGAGGCCTCAACTTGCTACGCAACTCAACCCACATGACAAACAGAAAGGTAGAAGGGGCACAAGGGGTCACAGCCCATGCGCCGGGAGACAGGGTGCCCGTGACCCCATGTAAGCCCCCTGAGTTCCGACAGTGAGCTTGTCCCAAACCCGCACACACACCACCCTGTCAGTCCCGCTGGCACAGGCCTGGATGGCTGAGAGGGACTGAAGGTGGCACCGTCGCCGTGATTCCCAGGTTTCAGGGCCAGCGTTTAAACTCCCACTCAGCTCCGCCCTTCCGGACCCCCACTCTCCACCCCGTCACTCCACGGCGGCTAAAGCCCATCCCGCGAAGACGAAGTTGCCAGTCAGTAGGCGGCCGTAACTGCAGGTCGGGGCGGGGGGGACGGGGGAACCAAGCACTCTGAGGGAAGAGAAGAGGCCACCGACAGGGACCGGGCTCCCCTACGTGACTCTGCGGCTGGTAGACTAGCCGTGTGCAGGGCCCGCGGCCTCGGGGGCTTGGTGTGGCGTGTCCCATGGCGGGGACCTGTCGTGAGTTATTTCCAGGAATCGGCGGCCGTACTTCTGCCTCCCAGAGTCTTGGAGTCTGACTGAAGGGACCCGAGGCAGGCGGAGTTTGCACAGAGGGTGGGACACTGGAGACGTTGTCAGGGGGTGACACGGAGGCCGAGTCCACGGGCCCGTCTCCCAGAGGGGAGAGCGGTAGCGAAAAATAAGCCGTGTGATCGTCACCGTGTGTGACTGCTTATAAGAGCGAACAGAGTGATTCCCAGTATAACCTCAAGAGGTTGGCATTGCCGTTCATATTTAGAGATGAAGGAACGTGTCATGTCAGGCACGCGAGCAAATCTGAGTGTTTCCAGAGTAAATTAAAACAACAAATGGAAAACGCTGTGGAGGAGAGTGAAGGAGCTGGTCCAGCAGCCCCGGTTCCTGCATCGATGGGGACAATACCATATTGTAAAAAAATTTTGATTCTCACCCACTGATATGTTTATTGATTTTAGAGGGAGAGGAAGGGGGAAGGGGTCACACACACACACTGGTCAGTCGCCTGCCGTCCACCCGGCCTGGGTGAAGAAAATGCCATTTTTAAGCTCCAGACGACTGGTCCGGGGGTCCGGAGGGCAGTACCAGGGGAGCGTCACTGAGCCCACCACGGGGCGGCTCTGTCTAAGAAGTGGGCGTGCGCGCTAGCCGGGGCCCGAGGTTACGGGCACGACTGAAGGGGAGGGTGAGCGGTGCGCCTCTTCCCCCGGGCGGGAGCCCTGACCCTGTGCCCTCGGGCACCTGTCTGTCTGCAGCACATCTCGCAGCCGCCGCCGCCCCCCCGAGACGGCAGGCCTCCCGGCTGGCCAGGGGCACAGCAGGCAGCCCGCGTTAGGTCCCTGGCTCGGCTCTGCCGCGACCGGGCAGAAAGGGTCCTCCCGTGGAAGCTGTGCTCTGTTTCGCAGAGGCCTTCCGTGTGTTTATAACTGGGCGACCATCACCACGACGTAATTTTAGAGCGTTTCCACCCCGGCAAAAACAACCCCCACTCATGAGCAGGCCCTCCCCGCTCCTCCCTCCTCCTGCCCCCCCGTGCAGTCACACGATAAACACAGTCGTGACTTTAACGGTGGGAACACGCACGTAACATGAAGTCGACCTTCTTCACCACGGCCAAGCGCACAGCGTGGCAGCTCGACTGGTGCAGCCGAGCATCGCCGCCGTTTATCCGGAGATCGCTGTTCAGTTCAGAAAAAGGACACAGTCGCAGCCCTAATTCCCCATCTTCCCGATCGTACGGGTGTGACGGGGACTGAGGGAGCCCCCCAGGCTGTGGCACATGGCCGTACGGCCTCCCTTTTTCGTGGCCGAATGATATTCCATGGCACGGGGAGACTACTTTGGCAGCTGGTGCACAAGTGCGTCGTTCCCAGTTTTGGCTCTTGCGAGCGGTGGCTGCTGTGGCCATGCAGGGACAATTTTTCTGCGCACGAAAGTTTTCATTTCTCTGGGTAGATATCTCGGAGTGGCTGGGTGGGTCAGGCGGTAGTATGGTGTTTAACATTTTGAAACACTTCTTTTGTCAAGGCAGCCGCACCATTTTATGTTCCCAAACAATACGCGAGGGGTGGAACTCGTGCACGTTTGCTAGTGCTGTCCCTTCTAATTTTTCCCACCTTGCCGGTGTGATGTTTGATCATTGTGGTTTCAATTTACATACCCCCGAGGGTTCATAACGCCCAGTATTCTTCCTTGCATTTTTAATTCGATTATTTATTCTTTCGTTACTGAGTTATAAGACCTGTTTATACACGTGACGCATAAAATCCCGTGAGTCCCTTATTGGATACATTAGTTCCCCAACTTTCTGTCAGTTTGTCCCCTATTTTCTTTGCAGTTTCTTAATGGCTTCTTGAGAGGTAAACATTTTTCATTTTGATGACATCCGGTTATCTCCTTCTTTTGTCACTTGCGAATTTAGTGTCATATCTGAGAAATACAGAGGAACCCAAGGTCATGGAACATATTCACGTGTTCTTCTAAGAGTTTTACAGTTTTGCTGTGAAATTGAGGATCATGAACCCTTCTGAGTTCACTTTGCATAGGGCGCACGTGAAGGGTCCACTTTCATTGTTTTTACACGTCGACATTCAAGACGGGGACCGTGTATCTTCCACGGGAAACTTACACCCGGCTCCTAGCCCATTGCCAATTAAACATCAAACACAAAACACATCTTTCAGAATAAACGGGCATTTGGTGTTTGTAGAGTCCGTGAACTCAACTCTCAAACCTAGATTTTGTGCCTTAACTGTAACTCAGAGTCGAGGAGGAGGGAGAACAAAGATGGAGAGGAGAGCGTAACACACACCTTGAGATCCCTCCCGCTTTGCGTGCGACACGGACTGCCTTCCGTTTGTCTCCATTCAACCTTCCCCCTCTGCTGGGAAGGAGCGTATTCCCGTCAGCTCGTGAGGATGCAGAGATACCCCTCGAACGCTTGGTTGGCCGTGAAGAAGAACAAGTGTTCGCCTCTTCCAGCAGCGCCGCCCGCCGGCTGCACGGATGAGCACATGCTGAAACAGCAGCCCTATGACGGCTGCGACCCAGCCCACGTGTGGAACGCCAACACGGCACACGGGCCGCCCGACAGCCTCCCCACGGACGCGCTGAGCGGCTGAAGGCACTGAGAAAACCACCCATGCTGCAAAACGGGTGCCCAGCTCAGAAGAAAAGACCCCTGGGTGGGCAGACGTACAGGCAGGCACACATCTCATGCACCCACCCCGCCTACACCGTTATCACACACATGACTACCCACATCACGTCTCCACTACAAATTGCTGAAACGGCATCTGGCCTTGGATGTCCACGTGAGACCGTCTTCGGGTTGCGGGACCGCAGACGGCCTACAAATGACGTTATCGTGAGGATGTTCATTTGGGAACGACAGACAGGAAGGGAATGGTGTTGCTCGGGGAGCTGTCATTCCCTGCACTGCTGTCACGCAGGGTTTCGAAGGCAGATGCACGTAGCATTACAGCCGTCCCGTCTGGAAAGAACGCCTTCTGTGGACGCCAAGCTCAGCGCGCTCTGGAAGGTCACATGCCACGGTGACTCCGCAGGCCCAGGATCATATACAGCACGGTGCTCCCCCGACCAGAGGTGTCTGAACCTCACGTGTGCCCCCCCAGAACGCGCTTAGCTAAACGCCATCACGCCCCTCTGTGCACACACAGCTGATTCAGCTGCTCTCTGGAACCGTACAAGTGATTGTACTGCGAGGCGATCAATTTGGCCACCAGTATGCCGATGTTATTTGGTTGCTCGGAGAATTCGTTTGACTGGGGCTGCACGGGTAGATTCAGCCGGGGGACGTCACGGGACAATGAGCACCGTGGTTGAGGATGAGAACAAAGGTTTGAGTCGCCTCCGTCCTCCCGATCCCTGCACTCTCCCCTTTCCCCTGGATGGGTCCATTTCCCAGGTCTTCCTGTTTGCACTTCCGTCCAAACGAGGGTGACTTGAGGAGAACGGGGGACCGTGGCTGAGCCAGGTCACATCACGGACAGCGGCAGCTCTCCTGGGGAGAAAAAAAGCACACGGGTACAGAGTCCACGCGACCCGCTTTCCTCCATACCACACGCGCGGAACCCCACCGGCTCTTTCCCACATGACGCGTGTCTGCCCTCTTCAAATAAGACGCGTGCAGACTCGGGACTGCCCTCTTTGAAGCGCCTTTTCTTCGCTGTGACCGGCGACGGGAGGGCTTTGGTTCATCAGGGACGGCCTGTAACTCACGTCGCTTGCCTCCTGGGTGGCGCGCCAGCTCTCTGCCTGGTCACCGGATGGCACGGCTGAGCTTTCGTTTCCCTCTCCCCGGTAGTTGTTCAGAAAGAAAGCCAGCGTCTTTGGTAAGTACATCAAGGGGAGAGAACCCGGCAACATAGGCCGCTCACAGAAGGACAGCGGCTGTCGGAATTCTCACCATCTGAGGTGTCTAGCAGAGCCCAGCTCGTACAAACAGACGGGAGAATGGGGGGAGCTGAGGCTCGCGGGGAGGGCAAGGGGGCCCCAGCTTCCCCGCTGCAGCCCCTGGGGGTCAGGGTCGGCCTCTGCGGTTGGCCCGGAGCACAGACGCTATCTGCTGAAATGAATATGCAAATACAGGCCCGGCGGATTTCTCGGCAGGGCCCAGGGGAAAGAATGAACTTGGTGGCAATCAAACCTCAATGGGAATTTGTGCATCTCGGAGAATTACTTTGCATGGCTGCCTGTTACCAAAATTGACCGAGCGGTAAAGCAGTCGAGATGCGCCAGGAAAGTGCGCTCCAGGGGCCACGCACACGTTCATTTCCAGCCCGTTCCCCCCACCCCCAGCTCTGTACCCATCCCGCGCCAAGAAAGCGCACGGATTTGTGTTAAATCCCATGCTGCGTACTTTCTGAGTGACGGGACTACAAAGTGAGACGTGCTTATTTCTAGGCACTGCAAGGGGGGGCTCCCCCCTGGGACAGCTACCCCCCCTCCCAGCTCGTGGGGGCGCTGTTATGAAGCCACGTCTGTTGTGAAGTCTCCGTGCAGGTTATCGCGAAACCCTGCCCCCAGCTCCTTTGAATAACCCCGTGCGTGGCAAACGCGTCTTCCTCGTCTGCTGCTTTACATGGTGGGCAAGCTTAGGAAGTAAGGGGGTGGGGGTGGCCCCAGGTAGAGGATGTTAGTCAGGATTTACAAGGAAGGAGAAGCATGAGGGCGGGCAAGGGTGGGTGGTTTCCTGAAGAACCCCACAGGCTGGTAACGTTTCCATAAAAATTGGGGGTGGGCGCCGGGTTGCCGGTACAATTCAAAAAAAAAATTAGCGATATCGAGTACAGTCACCTATGGCTTGGTCAGAACAACTTGTTTCTGCTCATTGGATTCTATTGGATTCAGGGGCCTCCAGAGGGAGGGAAAGCGACCCCTGGCGACGGGAGCAGCCTCGGGGAAATCCACTGACTCCCCACCGCCCCGGGAATGGAAGCCCCTTGGCTTCCACACGAACAGCCATTCAAGACTTTGACCTATGAGCAGGACGGCTGTTTCAAGGACGGCACGGGAGAATCCACTCATCGATAATGAGTGAAAAGCCAGCTTGAACACCGGCTCATTTCCCATCTGTCTGAGAGTCAACATTGTACCTTTTCTTTGAAAAGGTTCCGTGAACCGACATTTTTCATAGAATGAACTTATTTTTAGGTTGCAGGAAAAAGAAAGAAAAAAAAAAAGTCTGGCCGAGGAAGATTTATTGACAAACCTACAGCTACCCAGTTCCCCCTAGAGATGTATTTCAAAATTTCCCCCAGAAAACAATTACAAGATAAATGTCTATCTTACAATGTTGCACTCTTGTCTTGGTAGAAGTTTCCCAGTTTCCTGACATTTTCCATTTCCTAGCGATGCCACCTCAAAACGGAGCTTGAATGTCAAGCTTGTTATAAATCCTTAAAAACAATCGATAACGCCCGTCGGCAAAGCCGTTTCTGCTTTGTTTGGGGCTCTCGGGCCAGACTGCCCGTTGACGGCCTTCGAGACATGGCCTCCCCTCCCCCCATAGGGCACCTTGGCATATGGACGGTTTGACGCTGAAGGAATTTGAGGATAAAGGGCGGCAGCTGGAAGGACACTCTGCCCTCCCTGTCCCCCACTTCTTCCTGGAAACAGGTACCAACTCGCCCGCACCCGTCGGTTGCAGGAAGAGCCAAGGCGTTCATATCGCCAGAGACGGGTGGTTTGGGGCTCAGAAATCCGTACAAATAAACCTGGCTACACCAACCGCCATTGTCCCTAGTGACGCCCCCCAGCCACCCTGAAACCATGTCTAAAAGACAGAAAAGCTTCCTGCGTGGCCACTTCTTGGACGCTGCGACCTCGTAGATGCTACATGGGCTTCCTTCCTCTTAATTCTGTCTACGTCTGTTTAATCCACAGAGGGTGCGAGACGTTCTTGTCCCGCCCGGAGGTGAGAAGGCGCTGAGGCACCAGAATTCATGGCCTTATGTGGTCTTTCTCTCATCCTCCCGGCAATGGCCGGGTGACAGCGTGGAGCGACGCACGCCGGTTGTCTCATCGTCTCCGTCGGCGGGCAGTCCCAGCCACGGACAGGGCCAGTCTTCGGTTAACCATGGCCGCAGCTGAGACGTTAGCGGGATCCGGGCTTGCGTCCGGATGCGGGGCCTTCTTCCACCGTCTCTGGCTGGGGGCTGAATTGACGTCCCTGTGTCTCGTTTCTGCAGGGCCAGGGAGAGACGCTGTTGTTTCAACTCTCTGGCTTCTTTTATGTTTTAGGTCTTCCAAAGAAACTTTAAATTGAGTGTATTGGGGTGACATCAGTTAATGTTAGCTCTCTTTCTCCCCTGCCCCTCGTGGCGATGCTCGTGAAAGCCCCCGGGCCGCCAGCAGTCCTCCAGGAGCAAGAATCGGAGACGTGAATGTCGGCCGTTTGGAAAGCAGACGTCCTACGAGCCTTCGTCGGACGAAGACAAGCCCCCCAGTCTAGTCGCAAATGCTTCACGCACCGCCACGTCCCCTGGCAAGTCTTACACTGTCACTGGCATCAGCCAGCTGCCCTGGGAAGACGCAAGGGAGGACCTCATTGCCCGTTTCCCCTGGTTAGCCAACGGAGTTCGGCGTCGGCTCAGTTCTCCTGACGCCTCCCGCTGGACTCGGTCGTGGGGCGGGGGGCGAAGCTGCCATCGTGTGCTGGGAAGGCTCTCCAGGTGTGCCCGACGGAAGTCCTCGCTGACGCTTTTCCTGGGTGACTTCAGCTCATTATCATATGAGCTATCATAGGAAAATGCACCCTGTGCCCGTCTCGGACACTTTGATAAACGCCCTGCCTTGCAGACACGCAACAGGTGAGCCACGTCCACTTAACTAGGTCAACGGCAGTTTAGGGCCGGGCTCTCCGTCCGCAGGTGTGCCGAGAAACGACGTGTTTAAATAAGGAAACAGGGAGGAGGAGGAAGGCGTTTCATGACGGCGGGGGACACAGGGGTGCGGGACGCTGCCTTCCAGTCCTCTCTCTTCCCGAAAAAGAAGGACGCGGGCTGCCTGGCTCTCTGCAAATCATGAGGTGAGCACCAAGGAAAGAGACAAACGTGGGAAATGCTCCTTTTTAACCTAATTTTATCCTCCCAGAACCTAAACCCAGCCGTGACATGCCTCCGCACTGCCTCTCTCCTTCGGCAGAATGGAGGGCTTCGCCATTCCCGCGCATCCTGCTGCGGATTTCTCTCCTGGATGAACCCAATCAGCTGTCAGAACAGAAATGCCCTACTTAAGGGTGGGAGCACATCTGTTTCAATTTCCCATTTCTGATCTATTTTTGGAGCAGCCTGCTCGTGTCGGGGGCCCACTGAGCTCGCTAAGACAAATAAAAATTGTACCCAGCTCTCTTGCTAGGAAAATCCAAAAAACCTTCGCTTCTTCTTTTTTTTTTTCTGTTTAAAGTTAATCACAATCTCTTTCTGTCTCTCTCTCCCCCCTCTAGTGAGTATGCATGTATAATACATACATTTATAACATATAGATGTTGCTTCCAATAGATAATAAGTTTCTTGAGCATCCTCTGTATCCCCGTTTTCTTATCCAAAGCACTTTACACAGGATTAAACCATCACACGCAGTTAACAGAATGTGTTGAACAAACGGATTATTTCGTCGCTCCAGTGAGCTGTTCATTTCCATCTTTCTCCATGTTGCAGCCACGCGTGCCCTGTGTCGGGAGACAGGGTGACCCACGCGTCCTGGCCCGCAGAGGACGTCCCGAGGGTCGGCGTGGAAATCCCGCGTGCAGGCCAAGCCCCAGGCCGTGGAGACGCCGGTGGTCGGTGCCGCCGTTTGGAAGATTACACTTTCCATTGTTTTCTCATTCCTTTCTCTGAGTTCTCGCCGGCTTCTCGGTCCCTCTGCCACCAGTCTGGCTTTCGCTTGTCCCGGCAGCAGACGCACGCCCTGTGTGTCCTCCCACCCCGGGAGAGACCCCCACCGGGGCCCCGGGGTCTAAGCAGACTTGGAGAAAGGTGTGCGGTTGGGAGGAACAGAGAGAGAAGGTCTGCCAGCTCAGCCCTAACTGACAGGTACAAGTTCCCTTTAAACAGACGCATATTTACGGGGTCCCCATCCTCCTCGGTTCCCACACTTAACTCTGAGGCCCAGTACGGTCCCTGGGCTACCTCTTTTCCAACTCGTGCGTGTCCAGCGATGGAAGCCCCTGGCAGGATTCCACCTGCGTTTCCCAGCACTGCCGCGACCAGTTCCACCTACTCAGTGGCTTACGACGGCAGGCGTTTGTTAGTGCGTCAGAGGTCGGAAAGGGGTCTCCCTGGGCTCCAGTGAAGGTGTTGGCACAGCTGCTGTTCTGAGTCTCCTAGGTCCCCCCGGGAGGATGCTTATGACAATGTCGGCACCACCCGGATAACCCAGCCGAGCCTCCCCATCTCAGGATCCGACATTAATGACACCTGCCGCAAGGTCCCTTTGGCTGTGTAAGGTGACACATTCCGTGGTTGGGCGTTAGGGCGTGGACACCTTCGAGGGGCCGCTCCTCAGACTCCCCCAGGCCTTTGCGCGCTGTGTTGTCCAGCAGAGAGGCCACGATCACGGGAGGTCTGGCAGCACTGTCTGACTGGTCCGAGTTTGCACAGGGGGCTCCCCCAGTCTCCTCTCCGCACCCCACGGCTGTGCATCCACCAACCTCTTCTCTGTCTGAGTTCAGCCTTTTAGCCGTTTCCTTGCTTTCTTTTTGTCAATATTCCACAAAGAGCCCTGACTGGTGTGGCTCAGCGGATCGAGCACCAGCCTATGAACCAAAGGGTCACTGGTTCGATTCCCAGTCAGGGCACATGCGTGGGTTGCAGGCCAGGTCCCCAGTAGGGGGTGCACGAGAGGCCACCACACATGGATGTTGTTCTCCCTCTCTTTTTCTCTCCCTTCGCTTCTGTCTAAAAATAAAATAAATAAAATCTTTTAAAAAAGGATCCCACATATAAGGGAGATTATACAATGTTGGACTTTCTTTGTTGAACTAATCTTAATTAGCATAATGCCCTCGGAGTCCATCCTCGTTGGAGCAAATGGCAGGATGTCCTCTGGTTGTGTGGCCGGGCGATGTCCCGTTGCGGGGTTCTGTGTGTGTACCCTGTCTGGACCCCACTTTCTGCACGCTTTCGTCTATCCATGCACACTGGGGCCGCTTCCACACGTTGGCTACTGGATGGAACGCTGCAGTGAATGTGGGGACGCACATCTCTCTTCGAATTAGCGATTTAATTTCCTTCACATAAGTACCCAAAAGCGCCATCGCTGGGTCATAGGCAGATGCTATTGATAACTTTTTGAGGAAACTCCACACTGTTTTCCACAGGGGCCGCCCCAGGCTGCATTCCCACCCACAGGGCACGAGGGTCCCCTTTCTGCACAACCTCGCCAGCACTTGTTGTTTGTAGACTTACTGGTGACGGCCATTGCGAGTGGCATGAGGGGCTTTTAACGTGCATTTCCCCGACGATGAGTGGCATCGAGCGTCCTTCCGTATGTCCGCCTTTCCATCTGCGTTTCCTCTTCGGAGGACCGACCTGTGGCACATGATCTTAGGTGCGCTTTGGCTGGTCCGGCTAACCCAGGAGAAGGGCGGGCTCTTCACGTTCCGCCCAAGCGCCTGACATCGAGCCGCATAAACACTACGAGAAGCAGCTGTCAGGGTTCAAAGTCGTTCCCTTTAATCAGGAACACACTTCCAAACGTGATACTTGAGCTTTTTATGTAATCTTCACTGAGCTATTTTCCCAAGGTGAGAGGCTATTTATATAACCCCAACTCATCTTCAACTTTTTTTTTCCTGGTGACGCCAAAGACAAGGAAAATGCCCCACATATCAGCAGAAGAATGCGACTATTAGCATACGGCTGCCCGTCCGCTGTTTCTGACCTACAAAAAGGTACCAATCGCAGGTGGGTCAACCTGGAAAGGACCCCGTATCGGAAAACCAGGGCTTTTCTTGCCTTTTCTTAGGAGAGTATGAATTGAGAGATTGAAGGATGGTTATTTTGGCTTCATTGTCTGAGGAGGTTTGTACTGAATTCAAGGATTTACTCCTTCTTTCAGTGAAGTTTGATGAGTATTCATTGGGCCTCTGTCAATGTGGACATTGTGTGGGTACAAACCAGGATGAACCACAGTGCGGACCCTAAAGGAAATATTCCGAGTGGTCTGGTTCTGACATGTTCTAGAAAACGACCCGCCTTAGTACCATTAGCCCCATGCTAAGCCCCTGTGCCCTTGGCATTGCGAAATGTTGACTATGCCCTCGCAGTTTTAGTCCCACGAACCCAAAGAAGACACCGCACCGTTCCTTTTTGGTTCTCAGGCGAAGAGACAAACATGAGGACCGCAAGAAGACGTCAGGCTGGACACGGAAGAGAATTCGTGACAATAAGGGTGGCCCTGCTTTGAAAACCCATCGGGGGCCCGTTCCCCTGGGGACGGTGATGCCCGCGTGGACCCTTCCCGAGCACAGGGGGGAGACCTCACCAGCTCAAGGATTTTTGTCGGGTTCTGTGTTTCTCCTCCAAAGCATCTCCTTTTCACACTCCCCGGGGTCCGTGGCGGGGAAATAAAGATACGGAATAAAGCCCTTTTATAGCTGTGATGAGCTCTGCACGGGGCCGGGGGGACGAGATCGTGTGTTGGGAAGGTGAACCTGGGACAAGTATTTCTAAAGGGACGAGTATATTTAGCAACGCCGTAAAGAATAATGACCCTGCTCTGGGAGAGGCCTTGGGGCTGACGGGAGGTCTCCAGCTCTTCATTTTCGGGGGGCGGGGGGGGAGGCTTAATAACGTTTATTCTATTTTATAATGGGATTTCGGGGCTGCCTAACTGTGGTTTGATTTTGCAGGAAGAGCGCTCAGGGCTGTAATTGGAATCCCTTCCGATGGCAGATGGCACCGTGGCGACTCGGGCACTTGATTCCCTCTGACGCCCGCAGTCTGCTCCCGTTGATTGGAAGGCAATGAAGCAATCTGTACTTGGGCATCGCGCAGAGGTTTTTATTTTTGGCTAGACGTTAGGTATACTTTTTTTTTTGGTCTGTAGCAAATGCTGTTCGCAGCAAAGGCGTGACCTGCGTTTTGCAGGGGAAGGCCTTGGAAAGCTGACTCGACTTCCATCACCCGCATCTCATGCCCCGGCCCCCCTCTGTCACAGGCTGGCGGAGGTAATGTCCCGGGCGCGCTGTGTCTGTCAAGGTCTCTTCAAAGGCCGTCCCATTTTCGGGGGAGAGGACAGCAGATGCCATAGGGGATCCCCCACTTCAGACTTCAGGCAGAAGACATTTCTGTTCAGAGGCCCCCCGGCGTGCATAAGGAGCCCCCCCACTTCACATCGCTACTGTAGATCCCCCGCGGTAGACATGCCGGGCCACCGGGGAGGCTGCGGGTGCATCGGCTGCCCGGGCCCACCCTGGGTGCCGGCGCAAGTTCCCTGCTCCTCACTCTCGCCTGCCTGGGGTGGTTCCTTGTTCCCCTGGTGCGTTTATCTATTTTCCGCCCACGTTTGATATGTCCTTCTAAGGTGCCTTAACGCCTTTGTGGAGAAAGTCAGAGAATGGCTAGGTGGACAGCGGAAGGGGGGCATGAGTGGTCGGATGGGTGGATGGTGGACCGACGGGTGGATGGCGGATGGACCGATGGACGGATGGAAGGATGAATGAATGAAGACGTAGATGGGTGGGTGAACGACTGGATGGATGGATGGAGGGATGGATGTCCTTTCTTGGAGAAACTCTTCTCTCTCATGACCTTCTCTCTGTTTTCAGGGTGCAGTCCCCCTCTTTTTCCTACCCCTGAGCCATCTGGAATATAAGTCACACAACACTTATCATACGCTCAAGCTCTTCCTGTCCCCCTCAACGAACAGTGCCCACGGTTGCAAAAGGAGAAGCCACCCTTCACGAAGGGGCTCGTATCTGCTGTGCTAAACCTGGCGACACTTCGCACACGGCGTGTCACTTAATGGTCACCAGACTGATATGAGGCAGGTATTACTGTGGTTGACTTCATAGTTCACAAAGCGAAGGTTGCGGTGCTTCGGTAGCTTCTGTGGGATGACCGACTGGGCGAGTGGCAGGCAGAGGGAGACCCTGATGTGTTCTGCCTGTAGAACACGCATTTTTCATGGTGGTACTATTTTCCCAATTGGGTCATAATTGGCGCTTGGGAGGTGAAAAAGTGCATCCTCATTCTACACAGAGAGTTCAGAGATACGTACAGGTCAGCAGTGTCCCTGTGAAAATTTCACCAGGCGATAAACTAGGGGGAAGTGTGTAGAAAAGCTCGTCAGTGGCTCATAATGAAGAAACACAGAGAAACACTGTCTTTCTTTTGGGCGATGCTGCCAATCCCCCGTCGTGCCTCGCCTCTTACTGGAGCATGAAGAGGCGTGTCCATGGGTGGGCACAGAAATGTGCCTGCAGACACGTGGTCCTCCTCTTGCACAGGGTGCTGAGCACAGCCTCCGGTGGTCCCCGATGACCCCATGTCCCGGTGTGAGCCCTGTCCTCCCTCCCGCAGCGCACGGGCTGCCCGGAGGACTCGATCCCAGCCTGCGGTATGCAGCGAAAGCGATGGAATGGCATGTCCTCGGTGAGGCGACGTGAGACGCTGGCTTGTGCTTTTCTAACAGAGGTGCGCTCTCTCTCTCTCTGTCTGGCATCGAGGACACACGTGGCCACCCAGACAGGTGCGTGGGACAAGAGACAAGGGCGAGGTGCGGGCGACAAGCACCCTGTTGGACAGGGGACCGAACCTCTGTCCAACGGTCCGCAAGGAGCCGAACGCTGCCAGCAGTCATATGAGAGTGGACGCGAACCTTCTCCAGTCAAGCCTCCGGGTCAAAGCCCACCCCTGGCCGACGCCCTGGCCTCGGCCTTGCCGGCCGCCGGTGCCGGGTCCCGCCGTGCCACAGCTGGAGCCCTGGCCGAGGAGCCTCCATGACGAGCAGGGCGTGTGTCCCGAGCAGGTGATAGGCTGGCAAGGTGTCTCATAGCAGCAGGTCACCAATACAGTACGAGGACTTTGAAATCCTTGGCTTGGAGCCACGAACCTGTTAGACCCGAGACATCCATGTACATTAGATGCCGATTCTGTGAGATCATTTTGACATCACAAGATGACAGGTAAATGGATTTGTGCCAGATGTGAGCGCTCCGTTCCCATATAACCTGAGTTGGAAGGGCAGTGAGACCATGGCCTTTCCTCCTTGGGAGGCGGGCGCTGAGGGTTTCGGAACCAAAGGCAGGGCCAAGGCTGGGGCGTCCTGCGCGCGTGGCTGAGCTGCTGTGTCCCCGCACGCACCCGCGGACGTCCACGACGGAGCCACTTCCGCAACGACGGGCTGGCTTATTTCTTCGTCTGCTTGCTGGGCTGTTTTTCGATCTGGGTGACCGGCATGCTGGGCAGCCCCCCGTCCAGGGGTTCACGGATGTGGGGAGCAATGTCCCATGAGGAGGGAGGGCCTCCCCTACGTGCAAGCACTTGTGGGGTAACTGTGGAGACAAGACAAGCACAGGGACGGAGGAGGGCAGTGAGGACGCCCAATCCGCAGTCTCAGTGCCATGGTCATCGCACTGTGGTCTTTGTCGTTCCGGCCTTACAGAGAAGGTGACGACGTGTTCGGGTGTAGCTACCCAGTCTTCACTGACACGTGTCTTCCC
>PVJD01018248.1:0-15084 GCA_004026545.1 Mormoops blainvillei | reverse complement strand
GTTCCCGACGCCTGGCGAGGGCGCTTCAACCTCAGGGGCGAGGAGGCCTGGGGACCCGTACACACTGCTCTGGGACCTGCGAGCGGCTGCAGGGGGACGTGCCGCCCCCTCCACCCCCGCTGAGTCGATGGCAGCATTGCTGACCACGCCCCGGGGACGCACAGGGGTGCTGGGCCCCGCCCGCTGGGTTCCCGCATGGTCAGACCGTGTCCCGGTTCACCCTGCTCTGGTTGGGCGAGTGCTGAGCAGGTCCCCAAAACCTGAGGTCTCAGCCGGGGCGCGTACCCCCGGTCACGTGACCTCGACGGAGGCGCTCCCCGGCTGCCTCGTTTTCCTCGTGGGGGCGGTCCCGGTGACTCATCCCCATGGGCCATCACAGGGGTCAGAGCGCTGGGGGTGGGGGGCTAATTACCAGAGGGAGGGGCTGGGGGAGGTGGAGGAGGGCACAAGGGGTAAACGGTGACGGAGCCTTGGCTCGCGGCAGTGAACACACAGCACAATATGACTTTATTAACCAGTGTCCCCCCAACAAATTCAATGTAAAAGAAGACGCGCCTGGAGTAGCTCGAAGATGGCTGAGGGGCAGAGTCAGGACAATGTCATCTTCCTTCTGACCCCCCCGCCCCCTTGACTCGGTTCCCATCGGTTGGCGATGAGGCTGGGGGAGGAGAGGGCAGAAGGAAAGGCGGTTTTACCGACCGCGAGCGGCTGTGGGAGAGACACCCGGTCCTGTGGAGAGACAGAGAATCCCAGAAAGTGAACTAAAGGTGTTTCTGCTTTTCAGGCAGGACGAGGGACTCGGGCCAAGACGGAACAGACAAACAACCAGTCCCTTTGACCTCCCCGCGGGGTGTCCACAGGTCCCCTGGAGCAGGGCAGCCGCCCACCGCCTCGCCCAGGCTGGGTTCCGAGCCAGGGCCAGCCGCCTCACCCCTCCCCATCCACCCTCTCCCTACAGAACCCGGAGGCGAGCACGTGGGCCTCTGGGCCCCCCGGATGGCGGGTCGAGGGGCGCCGCGCGGGCAGCGCGGGCGCCTCCTAAATGCTCGCTCAGTGCGTCGTCCCCACCGCTCATCTGCTCTGCGAGGAGCCCGCGGTGGGATCTGAAAACGGAGTCCTGTCATTCCAAAAACATTCTGGGGAAGCAGCCCCCTGGGAGTGACTCGGGTCATCCGGCCATTTTGCCAGGAAACAGGACATGGCTCCTGTCACGAATGAGTCCCCGACGGCCGAGGTCACTCGATTGGAATGACCAAACGGTGACCTTTACTCAAACCATAGAAGGCCAAGCAGGACTAGCGTGTCCCTGGGTAACCTGGGGGGGGGTGGGGGGCGGCGCAGGCTTACGGATTGATGCTCCCGGTTCCTCCCTGGGCTTGGGGGTAATAGTCTCATGATCATTATCCCCAGTTAATGGGACAGGAGTGGTCCCTGAGGCCACCGGGGGCTCAGGGGAAGGTGCGTTCCATCCCCTTACAATTACCTGCTGTTACTTCTGAAGATGAAGAGTAATTTCCAAAATGACAAAGATGTTTAGTTACTATGCCAACATCAATGGCATCGACAGGGATGCTCTTAGCTGCAGACGCCTTTGAGAATCCAAAGGCGATAATAAAACATCCCGAGGAAATCCACGCACAATGTTGTCATCCAGGACCCAGAGCTGAGAGGCAGCGATGCGGCTGTTTTCAAACAGACACAGCAAATCGTACGCGTCTGTGGACCAGAAGGGTCAGGACGACTCTACCAGGTGACGAAGGGGTTCGTGCCGTACAGGGATTTTCACCCTTTTCCCTCTCACAGCATGCGTAAAGCAAATCCTGAAATTCTGCGGCACACCGAAAAGTGTGTTTTTTGTCAATCTGACAAAAAATAGGTATCATTTTGGTTCGTTCATACCAGACAGCCATTGTGGTGTTGGCTGTCGTCATGTTTTTATCTGACAGTCTGAGGGGAAAAGAAGTCAGTGCTCCGACTACATAGTCAGGTGTCGCCTGTTATGAAACTTCCTGCGGCGCACCAGGTGAAAACAGATGCTGTAGAGCCTTCTGCTCAGCGGGGTCCTAGACCGCGGGCTTAGCACCGCCTGGAGCTCATTAAGAAGGCAGGTTCTTGGACCCCACCCCGGACCCCACCCCGGACCCACAGATCAGACTCTGCCTTTTCCTAAGATCCCCAGAATATATGTGTGTGCACGCTCGGGTTTGAGAAACACCAGCCTAGAACACTGCACTGTGTCTTGACCACCGTTTACGTCCAATCAGAGGGTCCGGCACTGACTGCGGTCTGTTTTCCCAGGTTCGGGGGTGCGTATACATTTCTTCCCCCTCCCCCGGCTAACCGAGTTGCGTGTAGACAGGCTTCATCCACCTGAGGTCAGTTTGTCCACGTCTGCTCCCCAGCGCGACTCACAAACCTGGGGAGGCGTGGCCGCCTGGGCATCCGACGGGGCAGGTGCAGCCTGAGCTGACCGCCCCCCTGCAGAACCCCCCCCCCCGCCGCTTCCTCCCTGTGCAATTTCTCCTCTGATTTTTCCCACATCCTCGTTACTAAATACCCCCCGGCAGGCGCATCTAGGGCTGAGGCCGGCCTGTCTGGGTTTTGCCTTTAAGCCGTGTTTTCTCCCTCCGGGTGTGTCCGCAGGCAGAGGCGCAGGTACGCTGGGTCTCCGGGAAGGGACATGGGGCTGGGCGGGGCTGGCGGGGGCGGAGCTGGGCGGCCTCAGCCGCGTTCTCACTCGCCGAGCCGAGAGGAGAGCCGCGCACCGTTTCTTGCCAGGGCTGTGGTTATTTGCTACTCGTTTTTCTGACCGACAGAGACCATGCCAGGCCCCAAACATCTTGTGCCCATGTGTTTGCCTCTATTTTCTGAAACCCAGCCGCAGGACCAAATAGAGGCAGACTACGATACGGCCCCGGGCGTGGAGAAGGGCTGGCGACAAAGCCGCTGAGAAAGCCCCGGGGCGCGGGCGGTGAGCGGCGCGGGCGGAGCACAGGCGGGTCGGCAGTCCGACCCGTGACTGAGCACGGCCCAGATGGGGGCACTGGGAAGCATCTTGGAAAACCCCTCTGCCTAGAGCAGGACGGCCCGGGAGCCGGGCCCGGTTGGGGACAGCCCACGCGGTTCACGCGGAGAGACGATGAGCCATGCCAGGCAGCAGGGGCCCGTGGCCTGCAGCTCCTGCCTCCCCAGGCAAAGCCCCCTGCTGGGTGAGGGCCAGGAGAAGGGGACCTTGCTCCCGAGAGAGGGCTACCAGACCACACGCAGGGGAAACAAAAGGATGTTCCCCGTGCCCTGGCCGGTGGCCGCTCCTCCCTTCCATGCCTCTGCCAAAGTGTCTCCTTGCAGCGCAGAAGCCTCACAGAAGCGCCAGCTGCAGAAAAGGCGCGGGAGGGCTTCCTCGAGGCTGCTAGTGGGGAATAAAGAGAGGACGTGGAAAGGCGCCCAGGGAGTGACGTGACAGCTCTTTGCCACCAGGGGCATCTAGAACATTCCAGTTTGTTTACGGATTGTTCCTGGCCATGCATAGAGAAGGACGTCTCCAGTGAGCCGGCCCGCCAGCACACGGCACCCCGGACACAGCCCCGTCCTGTAGCCACCATGCTGGGTGAGGGGCAAGGGAAGGAGAGGGCTGGCTGGGGGAGCCAGGAGAGCCCCCGCTGGCCCGCCAGGTAGGCAGGCACCGCCCCCACCAGAAGCCCAGGTGCGGCCGCAGTGTGGAGAGAAGGCAGGTGGGCAGCAAGAGCGGTGGCTCGGTGAGACGAATATAACGCTTACGACAGGAAAGGGCTGTTTCAGAAGCCAAATCCACGTCACCAAGACAGTCAAGAGGACAGACTAATTCTGGTGGATGAGGAACATTTAGGAACAAAAAATCAGTTATTACCTTTTGCTTTATATATTTCAAGAACTATAAGGAAATTTTGCTAGTCTAGTCTTTAATATACCTTTCTTGATTATTGACTGGTTAATAAAAGTAAGTTTAGTAAGTATCTAGAATACTTAAATGCGATCATAAAACGCTGCATCGATAAGGTGCACACAGACATCTGCCCTTAACGACCAGAGGAGATGCATTTTGTCCCGACCACACACAAGCACTGACCTAAAAGCTGACCGGGAACTGGGTCATAAGCCAGTCTCACCAAATTAAAAAAACTGTCCTACAGATAATGCTTTCTTAGCACAAAGCAATTAAATTAGAAACCATCCACTAAAAGATACATATGTTTAATGACACAATGGCTCACGATGCCAGAAATGGCAAATTAGGCCTAAAGATTCTCCCCTCTGAGGACAAGAGAACAATCCATGCAACACACAAGAAAACTGTCTGCTTGGAGATGTTAGCGAGATAATGAGCACAGGTGGACACGGCGACGGAGAGTTAGGACTGTGACCTGGAAGAGGAAGGAGGTCGGCAGGGGGGCCTGGCATTTGGAGCCCCAGTCTCGCCAGCCCAGGTGGTTAAGGAGGCGAAACTTAGGCACTAGGGCCCTCTGAGAGCGGCGGCACTGTTAGCCTCAGCCTTTCTCTTTTGGGCAGAAACCAAAAATGCCGCACCCGAATGAAGGTAAGAAGCAAATGAACACTTGAAGAGACTGTGGTTGGCTTTGAGTCATCTGGGCAGCGTAGAGAAAACCTCAGGTGATTTCCCCATTGCTACTGTCCCTAGCACCTGGCAGACACTAATAAAAGTATTTTCTGAATGAAAATGGCATCATCCTAGGTTTCTAATTACCCCTGCAATGACTTTCAGACACAATGTCCAGCACAAATCGAGGATAACCAGGCACAGGAGATAAGACAATGTGAACAAAACACTGCAGAAAGAGTAGCCAATTGAAAAAGAGGAGCTTGAGCTCCAACTACGGAAAGGAAGAGGCACAGGCCCTAAGAGAACTGTGGTCAAGGAGGGTGAAGACCGCATTGACAAACATGGCAGAGGACTGGAAGACATTTTTGAAAGACCTCAGAATTTTTATAAGTATTAAAAACAGAGTAACTGATCTTTAAAAATAACAAACCTAAATGATGTGTTCAACAGCCATTCAAAAACACATAGCTGGAGAGAGAATTAGTGAACTAGAAGATAGCAAGAAGGAAATATCCAAAATGAAGTATGAAGTACAAAGGAAGAAAAATAAAGAAGGTAGGGTGTATGTAGAATTGAGTGAGAGAATCTGACATGCATTGAGTTTAAGTCCCCAAAAAAGAGGAGAAAAGGAGTGGGGCAGAAACAACATGTACAAAGATAATGATCGAGAATTTTCCATAACTGAGGAAAGATAACAATTTACAAAAGATTCTCAAAGGTTAGTGAATTCTATGCCAGAGCAATAAAAAATAAATCATACCTACACACTTTAAAATGAAAATGCAAAACACGAAGACAAGAAAAACTATTTTAAAAGCAACTAGGGGAGAAAAAAGATTATCTCCAAAAGAGCAGCCACGCGGCGGACGGCTGACTGATCAACAGAAACCGCAATAGTCAGAAGAAGAGGAATTGTGACTTCAAGGGACAAAAAAATAATATCCACCCAATATTGTATTCCCAGTGGGGAAAAGTCCTTTAAGAATGAAGATAAAATAATGACTAGACACTCCCGGACAAAACAATTAGAGAATTTATCGCCAACAGACGATTATTACAGCAAATTCCAAGGTTTTCTATAAGAAAAAACAATGATTTCAGAGAAAAAGCTGGACATGCAGTAGGAATAAAGAGGCAGCAACAAAATGAATAAGCATGTAGAGAAATCTAAATGAATATCGACTTTAAAAATAATAAGATGAATTGATGGATTTAATGAGCGAGAGAATTAAGGACACGTACGTAAGAGCACGTAAGCTGAGAGGGAGCGAGACGGAGAGCTGCGCCAAAGGCTGGCCCCGCCGGGAGGAAGAGTGTGACTGGGGACTCTGTTCTCATGACCTCTAAATTTGGACTACAGAGGGCTGCGTCTTCCTGAGTAAGGAAAAGTGAGAAGGAAGTAGCAGAAAAATCACCCTGACCCTGATTGAATCAGGGAAGATATGGTTCCTGAGAAATTATAATCATACCAACCATTGTAGAATTTTCAGCCCAAATTCACATCACCTACATGGTTGAGAACACTTCAAGTTTTTAGTTTATTTTAAAGTATTCTTGTACTAGAAATTGTCCTAAATACTGGGCAGAGATAAATGCATATTCTCTCTGGAGGGGTGCCTCTTCACCGTAAGCCTCAAAGAATATCCACACAAATTTTTAAAGACTGTTTCCCACCCCACCCCACCCAAAAAAAAGAAAAGAAAAGAAAAAGAAACACCTAATTGAACACAGAGAAACAAGTCACCATCAGTGACAAAAGTAGAAACAACAAATTGCAAAATCAGATCTGAAAATTTTCAGGTACTATTTTCAGTCACCGATTTAGAAACAAGTATATGTACTGTGTTTACAGAAATAAAACATGAGCTTGAAACTCTCTGTAGTGCATAGGAAACTACAGCATGTGACTTAGCAGATTTTTAAAAGATTCAGATAGAATTTATCGAAACTAAAAATACAATAATCATTATGACAAAGAGAGAGAATTATCAAGTTATTAGATATAGCTGAGAAGAGAATCAGTAAGCTGGAAGAAGACTCAGAAGAAATTATCCAGAATGTATCATGGAGAAACAGAGAAATGACAAACACACCTGTAATAGAAACATTGATACATGAACAATGGACGAAGAAGTTCTGACATTCTCCTATGTCACAGTCTCAACAGAGAGCAGAGAATAGGACAGAGACATTAGAGAGATAATGGCCAGGATTATTCCTAACAGCTGAAAGGCACCAAACTACAGATTCCAAAAGCCCACTGAATCTAAAGTGAAAAACCTAAAAAATAAATCACCACTAAACGCACTCTTTAATGAACTATTTCACTAAAGACAAGGGGAAAAAAATCTAAAATCTGTAAGAAAAAAAAAAGACTAGCCTATTCAAAGGAATATCAGTTAGCTAAGTTTTGAACAGCAACCGTGGAAGCTAATAATAGTGGAATGAAATTGTCAACTGTGTTGAGGGGAAAAAATGGCAATCTAGAATTCTAGAATGTTATAATTGTAAAATATATCTTCCAAGAATAAGCAATAAATAAATAAATTTTAGGTAAGCAAAACACAACAGATAATTTTCCATCAGTAATATATGAAAGAAGCATATAATTAGTAAAAATTTTATATATATGTATATATATAATTATATGTAGAACATTGCATTCTGCTCACCAATAGCAGATACACATTTTTCTCCAATACATATGGAATGTTTATAAAAACAATTGACCATATGCTGGGCCAAATTGCAGGGGGCAAGTTCTCTCACTACAGAGATTAAACTACAAAATCATAACAAAAAATAACTAGAAATCCCCATGTGTTTGGAAATTAATATGCTTCTGAATTGGATTTGAAGCAATTATGAGGGAAACCAGAAATTATTTGTACTGAACAATAATAAATATTATATAACAAAACTTGTGGGATGCAAGTAATGCTATATTTAGGGGAGAAAATATAGACTTATAGGAATATGTTAGGGGGGGAAAAAACTAAAAACGAATGAGCTAACCATTCGTCCCAGGACCTTTGAAAAAGAAAACCAAAGTAAACCCAACAAAAATATCGAGAAAGAATAATATTAATAGGGTCACACATTAATAAAATAAAAAAGAAACATTTATTAGAGCAGATAAACACAGTAGTTAGTGGGGAAAAAACAAACAAACTGAGGTTAGTGCCAGTTTCCTGGTGAGGTTCGTTAGGAATAAGAAGAGAAGGCCTAACTGCAATATTAAAAATGAAAAAGGGACATCACTACAGATCCTGCAGATACGGGACAGGTAATAAGAGGATATTGCAAAAAAAAATTCCAGTAGTTTTTTCAAATAAATTTAAAAGGCGAAATGGAAAATTTCTAAACATGTATTAAAACTTACGATGAAATAGAAAGTCTTACAATCATTAAAAAAGTCACATCATTAGTGAAAGTTTTTCCTCAAAGAACTCCCAACCTAGAGAGCGTCACTGGAAAATTCAGTTGAAACGGGGCAGACAGATAAATTTTGTGAATTCCTCGCAATGGATTCCTGTGAGGCAGCAAAAATGAAAAAACAACAGCTGCACTTGAATAAAACTGACAAACACAATGTCGAACAGAAGAAGCTACAGGAGTGCCCTGCAGTAAGCTCCCACGGACGTAAACTTCAGAGCGCTGCCCCAGCTACAAACAGCGGGGAGACAGCTACTTTCTGACGGGCTGGACCTCCCTCGGAACTGGTCACACAGTGAATTCCAGCACCTGACTGAATTGCATGCAACATAACAAGTTAATACCCCCCTTTCTTGGCCCTTGGCTACTCACTCGTGGCCTGGCGCACGGTAGGCACTCAATAAAATTGTCCTGGTTGAAAAAAAAAACCCCACATCAGGGCCTCTTCCACCTGTCAGCCATATTCAGTCCCATCAAAGACACTGAAAGCTTTGGAGGTGGGGCCTGCTGAGAACAAGGAAGGAAGCGGCTCCCAAAATAAACCTGGGATTTTCTGAAGCCCGCCTTCCACACAGCTCTGCCGTTTGACGTCCCTGACAAGTCCAGTCCCTCTTCCTACTGTACTTTGTCATGTGTAATGAATGCGCACCCACGCTTTTGGCCCAAACTTTCAGGAAAAAAAATCTTTTGCTTTAATTTTTTAATTCGATTCTTTATTTATTTATATTTAGAAACAGAACCAATTCTTGTGTTCCAGGGTGTTAGTTTGCATTTGGATATTGCTATTGCTTTCTAGAGTTCCACTTTTAATGCATAAGCATAAATAAAAGAATTAAAAACATTTGTATAGATACAGAATTAGTATTGCCCATGTATAACGTGCGTCCTTATTTTTCCCTCAAAAAATTTGGGCTACAATGTGCACATTATACACAGCAAAATATGGTGACTTCCTTTTTTAGTGCAAGAAAAGTTTCCTAGCACTGAAAACAGCTCTGCCATCAATAACTAGGGAATCCCGGTGTCCCCCGCATTACCCCATCGCTCCCGTCCACACATGTCAGGGCTGCAAAGTGTCCCAGCAACGTCGATGAGCGGCCTTCCAATGGTACGCTGGGCTTTTCTCCGCTTAGTGATCTAATGGGGAGGTCCCGCATTCTTCGCAGATTAAAAAAGAAAAGCTCCCTGTTGCCAAGAAGTTTTCAGAAGTTACTATTTTTGTGGGGCCTATAAAAATTCAGCATCTTCACTCTGTCTGCTGAGTCGGCAGAGAGTAGTAACTAAGTGACAGGCCCCCTGCCCAGCCATCTGGGCCTCCGCAGATGTTCGGGCAGGACAAGAGCCTGCCCGCGAGGTCCTGCTCATTGTGCGACACAAAAGCAGCCCTGTTCATTTCAGTCCCATTCAGGACCCGGTTTGGAGCGGGGAGAGAACTAATATTTGCTAAGAGGAGAGGTACAAATCAGTAGGGGGAAAACAATTATTTGCTGGCTTTTCAGAGAATATTACAAATAATGATGGTTCGAAACCATAAGAAACTGTTCAAAGGATAGCCTGACACAAGCCCTTTCATTGGGGTGCAGTTTACCCTCCAGTTCCTTCTTCCCGTGAAGAGCTTGAATCCATGAAAATTTTTGTAGGAATACAAACTAATTGCTATGCAAATACCAGCCTTCTCCGGTGCAGAATGCTTTCAGCTGGAAGGAGCCGCCCAGCAGCCAAGCTCATTGCGACATGCGCCCTTGGCAAGGAGGCAAAAGACGTCTGCGAACACAATAGGCAGTTTCACAATCCCCAACGTCAGGCAGCGGGCAAACGAGCCGGTCCCAGCGGCCGCCCGGAGCAGCCCGGCAACGTGGATCCTCTTCCTCCCACACCCCAACTAAGCGGCCTCCCCAGGACGTCAGAGAAGGACCAGCATCCGCGGTGCCCGTGTTACGGTTGTCAGGCTCACTCGGGTACAAACAGGTCGTCACCCAGCAGAAATGTTCTCCCTGGAACAAAGGAAGCCTTCAGCCCAAACGGGAGCCACTTTATTCACTGTGGCTGGGTTGCACAAGGCCATAGGCCTGCAGGGTTCAAGACGCCAGTGCCCTTCAAGGACGTGGGGACCCAGGGCGCCTGGAACAAGGAAGAAGCGGCTCCTGGTGTAGACGCTGAAGTCCGGGGGTATCCTCGCTGTTCCAGCCCAAGGGGCCGCCACTAGCGGACCGGCGAACGATGCCGGGCCCCTGCGGTCACGCCACGACCGCTCTTGCTTCAAGGGTCTTGCTCACCCAAATACCGAGCAGGTGGCGACAGCCGCTGACTCTGATTGATGGGGAAACTGAGGCAGTGCTCACTGTGAACCCTGAGGGGGGAAAAACGGCACCTTTTAAGAAGCGCTCCTGGGGGCTAACTGGGCTTAAATCATTTAAAAACTGAGCCTAGCAGCCACTTCTGCACAGGAGCCGCTCACGCAAATCGCGCTTCACAGATTGGCCTCTGCGCTCAACCGCCCGCCCGCCCGCCCGCCCGCCCGCCCGCCCGCCCGCACGCACGCACTGTTTCTGCCAGGCTCCCTTATAAAGGAGTTCCCGGACTGACACTTCCCTAGTCCAATCTGTGTCGCTCTGGCCAAGCGGAGCCACTGCATTCTGACCAGTCAGGGACCAGGGGCGGGGACTGCTGGCTATATAAGAGCGCTTTGTGGGCGCACGTGTGCAGCCTGGGCCTGAACACTGAGGACGTGTCCGGGCTCAGGGCGGAGAAGCGGGCTGTCGCCGAGCCCGTCGCTGAGCTGGCCTTCTGAAGAGGGACCTAGCACCCCCCACCCCACCCCAGGCACCTGGCCCCCAGGGCAACCTCGCAGCTGTGCCGTTTGCACAGCTGCGCTGCCACGCTACCTAGCGGTTCCGCAGCGGTGCGGTCCTCCCAGGCATGCCGTTGGCGCCAAATCAAGTTACCCTCTTCTCCGCGCCCCAAGTTGGGGATTGACGCCAGTGACCGCCGGTGGACATCACTGGACGAATGTGGCTGGAAACGAGCTTCATGGACCGAGCACAGCAGCAGGGAGGTAGAGTCCCTCGCCTCCCCTGTGTCTTCCCCAAGGGATAGCCAGCGGTGGCCTCTGGGCCTCAGCGCTGCTCTGCCACTACCCCCGGGTGCCTCAGCCCACGTGACCCCGTGCGTTGACCTCTCGTCCGTCTTGCTACGTGTGTTCTGTTTCACAAGCCAAGGGGTGGAAACACAGCGAAGGGGGAGGAACCAGGCCCAGGAGACCGCACGCGTGTCCCCGTGGCTGGCGACCTGGACTTCGTGAACAGGACAAGGGCACACGGCAGGACGCCCCAGGGTGCGGATCCCTGTGCAAACCAGCACTTCCTGCCCAGTGAGTCGCGACTCCACCGAGGCCTCACGGCCTTCGGCGAGGAGCCGCAAACGCGTGCAGCCGCCCCCGGGGCTCACCCGGGACAGGGTTTTCTCAGCTCCCGGAGCGCGCGGCCACTCTTGCCGGCCCCACTTCAACTCCGCGACGCACTGAGAAGCCCTGTGGTGTGAGGACACAGTGATGGGGAGGAAGGAGGCTGCCCCTGCTGTCATCAGCCCAGCGGGGGACGCCATCTGCCATGTGATGGGACTGCAGAAGCAGTGAGGGCGAGGACAGGCTGTGGTCGCGGGCGTGGCTGGGAACTCAGAGCTGTGGGAGATTGACGCAAACAGGCGGTTTCTGAAAGCGCCGGCCCTTGGGCTGGCTGCGAGGACAGAGAAGAGGCCTTCCGGGCAGCTGGGAAAGGACTCGAGGCAACCCCAGGCGCTGAGCACCCTGGGGATGGGAGTGGGAAGGTGAGAAAAGCAGCGGATCCTGGAATAGCAGGCAGAGGGCTTACGCGATGGGGACTGGGTGACCCACCAGCGGGGCCGTGATGCAAACAGGCTGTAACAAGGTGAGGGGTGCACCAGAGGGTGGGACTGGCCCCTGGTTGTCACCACAGGCAATTCTTGGAGCTCTCTTTCATTACAAAAAGTCCATTTTGTAGGGATTCGAAGTAATTTTCCAGATCGTTTATCTGCGTATGCAAAGGAATGCACTTAGGTTTGGGCATGTTTAGGGTCACTTTCCCTAAGGACACCTCCTTGCCAACCTCGAGGACCCTGGTCGCTTGGGGTGATGCTCTGCTGGGAGTCCTGGGGTCCCATGGGGAGGAGCCAGGGACTGCAGCTCCAGGCCGGAGCCGGAGAAGCTTAGCTGGAGGAGAAAAAAACTTAGGGTGCACGTGAGCTTTTCTTGTGGAGGACGGAGGGGACACTTGGCGTAGCTGCAGCATGGTGGCCAAAGGAGGGAAGTAAAGAGAACTGGGCTGCAGCTGAACAATAGGGAAGTTCCCCAAGGAGCCAGCCGGCCAGCAGTGCCAGGGCTTCCCTCCAAGGCACAGAGCTGGCGGGCCACCCCCCGGAGGTGCTCGTCAAAATGAGTCCCTCTCTGACTGAGAGACTGAACAGAATGACATCTGCGGCTCCTTCCGATCCTGCCAAGGTGCCATGGAGGCATCTGCAAGTTCCTGGTTCTGCCGTGGCTCCAGAGGCTGGTCCCAACTCCGTAAACACCCAGCATCCGAACAAGACGTGCCCCACGCTGGGGAGCTGGCCCTGCTTGCTCCTGCCCCCAAGAATTGAGGTTCCTTGTGGACTCTTCTCTTTTGACCCCTGTTCTTGGTCAGATGACTTTCCAGGGGTGTCCCAGAACCAACCTGGGCTCCCGAGAGCCAACTGTACACCCTCCTGCTCTACTTGTCGTGACATACCGTTAGCAGATCGACCTCTGCCACCATGCAGATATTTACACCAGAGAAAGTGGCAGATGCTACCAATCAGGGCTTTTTTCTTTTCTTATCATAGAGCTGGTTGTTAAGCATTTCCCTGGAGCACACCAGTGGCTCCAGGACAAAATGCCTAGGTACACCAAATGTCAGACCCTTGCTTCACTTTGACCTCCTGTCCAGAGCTCTGTCCACACCCACACCTGATGTCTGGCGCTCATGCTCAGCTCATTCAGGCAGCTGTGCCGGGCTCTGTCTCCCTGGCCTCTCCACCCTCCACCACTTTTTCCATTGCTCCTGCCATCTGATAAGACAACAAGCATCCACTGAGTTCTTTCCCGTGACAGGAGCTGAGATGAGCCCTGCGTATGCATGAGCTCACCAACTCGGCCAGCTACCCCCGCGCGGTCCCACGCCTTAGAGGGGGGAACCAGCAACCCTCCCCCTAGTCTCTGTTTCTTTACATGCAATAATGCTGTTAAGATGGGCCAATGCTGCCCATACCTCGTCCCACGGGACCACGGTGAGCGAGAGAGAAAACGAGTATGAAGATTGGGTGCAGATTATAAACCCTCCGCCGATGTTCTGAGGAGCTCAGTGAAGCTGCTGTGAGGGAATCTGCAGTGACAGTGGATGGTTTAGGTTGGAAAATTTAGACACTGGAACCTTCCAGATGCTCCACACAGAAATGCAGGGATCAAAGGGCCTCTGTGGACTTCACATGGTCACGAACGTGTTGCCCAGAGGCCGGGGTCAGGTGGCCCATTTTCTGACTCACGAAACCTGCTCTGCAAACGAGTAAGACAGAAGGGCCCTCTCTCCTGCCGGTTGGGCGGCCGCGTCCCTAACGTCAGCTGCCCTCCTCTGACGTGATCGCTCTCGGGAAATAAACGCTGGCCTGACCTAACCGTCCACAGGAGGGGAGAGAAGTCCTCCGCTCCTGGGGGCCTCAGACCATGTTCCCACCTGGGCCTCCCAGGGAAGAGGGGCCCTGGCCTCCCTCCCAGCCCCCGGCCTCGCCACGGGCACTGCCGGCGGCCACGGAGCCTCTGCACAAAGGCCAGGAGCACCGAGCCAGCCGGTGTTTTCACAGCTGCGAGGAGACTTTTCCAGTTGAGTCTTTAAAAATAGGTTGTCCTCCCCCCCGGGAGGTGTAATCCAAGTAGAGCCCAGGTTCCTGTCCAGCTAAAAGAAGTTACAGACATGTCACGCCTGTTTGTGCCTCGTCCACCCCCAGACTGAGCCCGAGTCCCAGCAGTTCCCGAGGGGCTGCTGTAGCTCCTATTAGGTCATCTGAGGGGCCCCGTGAAGGAGGGGAGGGCCCCCTGCCGAGGGGCCTTCCACAGCTCAGCCCCAGGGGGTCTGCGGTCTCTTTTTCTTCCAGCCCAGGCACTGGGACAGCCAAGATTCAGCTTCAGAGAGAGCGCAGCTGGGCAGAGGCAAGCAGGAAGGACAGACGGGCTCTGCTCCTGGCCCGGCCTCCGAGACCGGCGCCCACCCCAGTGCCAGCCTCGTGGTGGTCTCACTCTCCGTCCTGCAGTGAGACAAGCAGCCATTTGGGGACACGACCAGCCCCAGGGTGCTAAACAATTCTGCTGCCTGTGTTGGTCAGAAGACAGAGCCCCGGGTTGCGCCCCGAGGCTGGCCCGGGGTGGGCGCCGGCAGGGCAGAGCGGCCTCCGTTCTGTGCTGTGACCCTCGCTCTCCTCTCCCTGCCCCTCTCCCAAAGCCGGGCCGCTGGCGGGCGATGAGATGGCAGATTGAGGGACTTAGACAGGCATTTTATATGCAGTGCAGTGATTTTCCAGAGCAGCTGCAGCAGGACCTGGCCACAGTCCTGGGAAGACGCACCCCCAGCTCGCTGTTGGCCCACCGAGGAACGCGGAGCGGCAGCGCCTTGGGCGGCGGCCCGGGGATGGTGCAGGCAGAAGCGAGGTCTCGCCCTGTGAGGGCAGCTGGCGCAGCCACTGGCTGTTTAGACGGCCCTCAGAGGTGCCAGCCCTCACCCCACTGAGCTGAGAGCCGGGATTCTGACAGGAGGGGCTCCTGGCAGCCTCAGGGAGACAGGCCAGGGGCAGAGGGACCTGTGAGCCACCGCTGAGGGGCCGTGGGGCAGGGGCGGTGCAGCGGTGCAGCCTCAGGGGCGAGAGCCTCTGAACCCCGCTCCGGGCCTGCTTCGTGCAGTGACCTGCACACGGGCAGTTGAGTGGGTCCGAAACCTTGTGCTAATGTCAGTGGGTGCCGTTTGTCCCAC
>PVJD01018247.1:0-15073 GCA_004026545.1 Mormoops blainvillei | reverse complement strand
ATTTGCACAAAGTATAACCTTGACACAAATGTAGTGATTGGCGGGCAGTGAAGAAGACTGTTAAGAAGTGTTTGAGGCCGGGGAAAAGGTTGGGAGAGCAAGGCAAGGCAACTGGAAATCGGCTCTTCGAAAGTGCTTTTATTATTTTATTAACAGCAAGGGGTTTTGAAACCTTTCTTAAGAAGTGATGGAATGGGCAAATTATATTGAGCTCAATGAGAACCAACATTTTCAAGTGTTATTGTCTGGAAATATAAATTTAATTTGGGCAGGTGCTCAAAACAATGGCCACATTTGAAGGACAAACGTGGCCATTGGAAAATGGTGCACGTGGGTACCAAAGCCAAATTACAGAAACCCCAACTATGTACACACTGATAGAGGGTTATCTTCTTATTTTAAGGAAAAACATAGTGCACCATAGTCCATGGTGTCTGGATGTTATTTGAGCTGGTGAGATAGTGTAGTGAATTAGACACTCCAAACGTGTACCACATTAAAGGATTTGGAAATGCTCTTTTTGCCTTCCCTAGAATTCTTACGATATTTTGAAATTTATTAATCTGAAACCTTTTTTAGAGTGAGGTTGCATACAGAATATACTCTGAATTCTTGCTGCTGTCCTAGCAGACAAGTCCCTAAAATTCATATAAGTGACTAAGAAAGAGGAATGTAGCATATTTTGAAAGCTAATATAATGTGCATTTATTTCTCCTACTTAAATATCACATATTGCAAGTATACTACAATACTACCACTGATTCTACTGGTTACCATTTATTCGGCCCTTATAATATGACAAGAACTATACATGTACTCATTCAATCTTTTTTGAAGATCTGATCTATTTTTAGAGAGAGGGGAAGGGAAAGAGAAAGAGAGGGAGAGAAACATTAATGTGTGAGACATACATCAATCAGTTGCCTCTCACATGCCTCCCCTACTGGGGACCTGGCCCACAACCCAGGCATATAAACTGCCTGAGAATTGAACTGGCGACTTTTTGGTTTTCAGGATGATGCCCAACCGACTGAGCCACACCAGCCAGGGTGCACTCTTTCATTCTTACAACAACTTCATAAAGTAATTATTATTTGCATTTTCCAAATAAGAGAAATGGGGCTCAAAGTGTTGAAGCAACTCACCCAAGGCCCTACTGCTAACTGGGATACTTGAACTCAAGCTTCTCTAATCTGGAGTTCTATCATCTTCAACACTTCTACTGTTGTGGGCCGGTAGTGTCATCTTAGTCTTTGAAATTGAGATATCATTTATTATTAGAAAAAATAGTAATCAGTGTTTTTACAGAAAGATTCAGTGACAGAGACTAGTACAAAGGAAAGGAAGGCAAAAAAAAAATGGAAAGAAGAAAAGAAAACTAGAAGGTTCAAAGATAATGACCAAATAAATAGGATATACCACAATGCGGCCAAATGTTAACAAGAACATTTAGATAAACTGAAATTGGTTGTTTTCTGCTCATGCTGTTGATAAAAGTGCTAGTGAGAGCCAGGGCCACTTGGACAAGCTTCTGAAATCAGTGCACGCTTTGTAGTTCAATGTGATTCGTGATGTCAGATAGAAAGTACTATCCAGGCTTCTAAAGAAAAATGAAAGCAGGTCCAGATGAATATTTTAAAAGGGAATCCTAAAAGGTCACTTAATGACCTTCAAAGGCAGGTAGAGTAAAGATAAAAAAATAGTATGAACCAGTCCTATGTCATCTCCAAATAACATAAAATGAAATGAGCTGAATTAGATTGAAAGAACAAAATTGCAAAGATGATCAACAGTTTAACAAGGTGCCAAGTGACCACGACCTGCTGGCTGCCACTTTCTTAGGGTGGTCACTTTGGTCCAAGGGTGGACCAAAATACTCCAAGAATACTGGCTCTGGAGACCAACTGCTGTCACCTCTTTCCAGCTCTCTGGTCAATGACCAGACACATAATTGGAATTAATGACAGAGAAAGTCCTTAAACTGTGGAAATCAGAAACCACTATAAACTGGAACTATCTATATTTCTGGAAAGGCATTTTAGTTAAACATTGACCAGCACACCATTTAGTTGGTGACTATCTCTTAGTTGCATGATTCTCTGGGTATATCTGTAGTTTCTCAATACAAAATATATGCGGGCAGTTATGTTTTCTGAATTAATTTGTAGGGGTAGAGGAGAGATTACAGACATACAGAGTACTCTGTGTGTGTGTGTGTGTGTGTGTGTGTGTAGTAGGGCTCACTTATCACAGAATGAGCTGCATGGACAGTTGGTAGATTTAGGTCTCATTAAAATAAGCTTGATCTGGTTATTTTGACAATTGATTTAAATACTTAATAATTGTTTATCACTTTAATTTTCACCCAAACCCTCATTCTCTCTGCTTCTACAAATGTGCCACATATAAATTTGATCTATCCTCAAATGTTTAAAATATAATATTTAATATCTTCAATGTCTATTTTTATTACTATTGTTCACACTTTATTCATTTAAAATTTTGAAATGTGACAGGTTACATATTTCTTATTACTCAGGTAAAGTACAGCAGTACACAAAGATAAAGAATTTTTTTCTTTTTGCCAGTAATTTAAAAAATGTTTATTGCATGAGTACATTATAAGAGCATCAAATAATACAATGAACATATCATCAATTTTGTTTTTCAAAAATTGTAGAAAGTAATGTCAAATACACACACCTTTTAATGATCCTAATAAAATTATGGTAAAAATATTAAATTGCAAATCAATGTATTTATTTCTATGGAGGATTATAGTATGAAGGTTCAAGTATGTAGGTTTCTGGTGACTTAGTCAATAATAGGTTAGGTGGAAGATAAGTTACACTGGAGGAAAAAATATTTTCACAGTCTTATACACCATCTGGAATATCAGTTGCTTCAAGCACACTTATCAGGAGCTGGATACCAATTGCTGGCGATTTTAGTTGCTAAGATGATTTTTGTTATGAGAGGTAACATTATGCATAAAGTATATTCTGAAAGATAATACAAAATTACCTCATATCAATAAGTTCCACAAATTGCTTAAACAAATGTGAAACTCCTGTATGTTGAGCGTGATGCTCTAAGTTATTTTGGACTACACAAAAAAATGTAAATGTACCTTGTAAAGGTTAAACCTGCACTATTGCTTAAATGTGTTTGTTGAAACGAGTTTATGTCCTTTAAATGCGCTTCTATTATGTCACCACTTTCCTGTTTTTGCTTCTTTTAAAGCATAACATGTTATTAGTTGATCTGTTAATGTAAAAAGAACACTGGGGCTAATTACGTGAAAAATGTTAACTCACTGGAAAATAAGACACTAAAGTCAGCACTTGCTCGTTTTCACACTCCCAGGTTGGCATCTGTTGAGGAGCAATTAAGTTTGGCAGGGCAGCTGAATTCAAACACACTGAGATTTCATTTTCTCTACGTTAAGAATCATAATTAATAATGAAATTATAACATGTTGTCACAGACTATCCAATTACTGTGATAACATTCCTTTTTTTTTTGAAAGCTCAGGGGAAAACCCTTTAAGCACTAAGGGCGAAGGAGAAAATGCTTCCCTGTGTATTGCAGAGTTAACATAGTGTCAGAACAACTACTGCTGCACACATGAAGGCAATTAAAAATTTATATTTTTAAAAATATTCTCTTAATCCACATACACATTTTTATCTATATAAAATGCCAAATTATAAATAATGCTATGAAAATTATTTTAATGATAAGTATTTTAGTTCTATATAATAAAGCTATTACAAAGGTTGTGCCATAATTATAATGTAGCAAAGTAACATTTGAACCACAGGCAGGTTTCTGTTAGGATATAATTTCCACAAAATTTTCAACCACTTTCAAAGTTATTTGGGAAATATATGCAGAAGGTAGTGGACTTATTGATCCTAGAGGGGTCCATAATTCCTTTGTGAGCAATAACATACTAATTTAAGGCATAACTGAGTTCATTAAAACTGTAAACCTCCTCTCTTCTAGGGAGATGATAAGAAGATAGAAAAGAAGGAGAAAAGGGAAGAAGAGGAAGTAGAGAAGAAAGAACAGGTTGGTGAACAACAGGGAGAGAAGGAGAGGGGAGAAGGAGTGCAAACCTGAAAGGCGTAGGACACCCTGGGGAAGTGGCTTGGAGTGGACGGTCGGCGGGTAGGATAGTTTGACATTCTCCAAGTATGGCCGAGTCGGAAGCATCCATGCCCGTACTGGTTGCAGTGATTAACTCTAGCTTAAGCTGCAAACCCAAGCCCCATATGTGTTCACATTGGTCAGATGGAAGGTTGACATTGCTCTATGAAGGTTCCATAATTTCAGGGCTTTCTTGTGTCCGTTTTATGAGTACTTGCTCCAGAAATTTAAAACTACTGTCAGGTAGCTGTGCAGTCTTGCAACAGAGAATTAGCCGTCTCTGGGTTTGGATGGCTGCCCTATTACACCGTGAAGAGCTGAAAGAGCTGAAAATATGTACCGAATAAGAAAGAAAGGCCACTATAACTCCACCCGGTGTCTTTGTAATGTGCACCTTGATAAAATGCAAATCAATGGACATGATACACCTTGATTAGTGTGGCTCAGTGGCTTGGGTGCTGTCCCACAAAGCAAAAGGTCACTGGTTAGATTCCTGGTCAGGGCACAGGCCTGGGTTCAGGGTTTGGTCCAGGTCGGACAGGTACGAGAACACAACTGTCAATGTTTCTGTCTCACATCAATGTTTCCCTCCTTTTCTTTCTCCCTCTCTTCCCCCCCTAAAAATAAATAACATCTTTAAAAAATAAGAGATATGATATGCACAGTTTTTACTCATGAAGAATAAGCTGATGGTGAAAAGACTTAAAACCACAAGAATAGAAAAATAAATAAAACTTAGAACTTGCTTAACCTGTTATCTTTCTTCATAAATCATGTTAAAGAAAATTATGTTTACATAAAAAACAACCAGATGTACTTATTTATAGGAGAAATAGGTTCTATCAATGAAGACAATTCCATCCTTTCCTAAACTCCCATAGTACATTTTTATAGACTATTCTTATAGCCATTACAGTTTTTCATTTAGGTCTCTATCATAATCCCTAGCCTAGTGCTATAGGAGACAAAAACTGTTTTTTTTTTTCCTTTTCATTTAATTTAAATAATCAAGAGTAGAGCCAGAAAATATTTGAACTTTTTTTAGTCATTTTCATAATTGAACCCTGGATGGGTAGTAAAGGCTAATTCTGCAAGAATTCTGGTCCCTTAAATTCACTTCAACTAGAGCAATTTCTTTTTTCTTTTTTTTCAGTTTCAGTATTCAGGTTCCAGGTTAAGCTCTGTTGGAAAGAGCTTCTTTTCTTTTCTTCTCTTTCCTTTTTTTTTTAAAAGAATTTATGTATTTATTTTTAGAGAGAGGGAAAGAGAGGGAGAGGAGAGAAACGTTGCTCAGTTGTCTCTCCTATGCGCCCAGACCGGGGACCAAACCCGCAAGCCAGGTTTGTGCCCCGACCGGGATTCGAACCGCTAACCTTTCATTTTATGGTTTGTGGGCCCAACTAACTGAGCCAAGAAGGATATTTTTTTAATCAATTGGTCTAAATAGTTATTTTTGATGTATGAGCAAAAGCAGTGTCTAAGTTAAGCAGTGTACAACTCTTAAAAAAAAAAGTAAATCACTGTCTCTTGATCTAGGTGGTTATTACATGGGTGTGGTCATTTCTTCAAAGCCACCACATTGTACGCTTAATATTTAAGTACTTGACTGCGTGTTTGTTACAACTCAATAAAAACAGGGCAAACAATTTGCTATTTTCACATATTTCCTTTCAGGGTCATGATAGGTTTATGTTCAGAAAAATCAAAACTCTCTCATGTATGAGCTGAAGGGCCTCTGAAGGGTCTAAAAGATATAAACTCTGCCTTATCTTTATATTAGCTATTATTCAAGAGAAAGTATGTAAAAGATAAGCTCTGAGCATATTTTTCTTTAAAAAAAAAAGAAATGTGTTCCTCCTGGTAATAAATGAGTAGTACAGTATGTCTAGCATGGTAAACAGAAGAATATAAATAAAGCTATATGTTGAAATTCTGGCAAGACTTTTAACACATTTGAACCTGCTAATTTGGTTCAACACATTAGGCAAGCAATTTGAAATAACAGACAATCATTTTATTCTATAATTATCTTTGTTATTTTTTTTCTTTTAAAATGACAAGTTTTATTAGGTTTGAAGTAAGGTTCTTTTTGTAAAAATTTTTTTATTATTGCTCTATTACAGTTGTCCTTATTTTTCCTCCATTACTGTCCCCTGCTCTGCCCATCCCCACCTCCCACACTCAGTCCCCCACCATTGTCTTTGTTCATGGGTCCTTTATACATGTGCCTTGACGTGACCTTACTTTTATAATGATTAAACAGGTTTTGTGTGGGTATATATTTAGGGGAAGGCCAGGGACTGCAGAAAATCTTTATTTCCCATCACAGATGCACCTTTACTCTGGGTTTTTAGAACATAAAAACTTAAATGGAGCCTTTGTTAATTATTTCAGATATTTCTCGAAATCCAGACATATACAGTACTGACAAATACTCAAGTTCTTCCCCAAAAGTTCTTTCTAGTAGTTTCTTCAGAATATGATATCGCATAGTATTGAGGACATTACTCACTTCCCCCATGAAACACTAATCAGCGGTAATTTTTCCTTCTCTCAGCTGTAATGGGCGATGCAATTTTCCTCACAAGGTTGCTAGATGAAGCAATGAATGAAAATAAATGGCATCAATTTGTCAGTAAAGCTACAGTGTCTGTTGTAAGTCTGCACAACGAAGTTTGCTGATGCTGACAGTCCCAACATCATTACTACATATATTGTCATATGTTTTGGAGAAAAAGAAAAGTACTCTGACTGACAAAGATTTGAAAGATGGATAATACATCCATTAGACTTTGTAACAATGTTTTGATAGCCAGCAAAATTCTTAAGAAGTGGCTGAGATATTTTTATATCAAATGTCATTTCAAAGTTAGTTTTTGTTTCCCTACTTAAAAACAGGTCAGGGGTAGTAATCAGACCCTTATTATGCTAATGCAAATTACTTTTGCGGTACAGATCCTCTTCAGGAAATTAGAGGATTAACAGGAGCAAATAACAAACTTCATAATAGGTTATATCAAAAATCTGTTTTGCATTGGCCAGTGCAGCTCCGTTGGTTGGGCAGCACCCCGCAGTCTGAAAGGTCGGTGGTTCAGTGTCTGGTCAGGGCACATGCCAGGGTTTGTGGGTTCAGTCCCCAGTGGGCGCACGTGGTAGAGGCATCCGATCGATGTTTCTCTCACATGAAACTTTCCCTCCCTCTGTCTAAAAGTAAATAAATAAAATCTTCTTAAAAAATCTGTTTGTGATCCATGTTTTTAAAGATCAAGCTGGAAAGAAAGGAAAAATGTCACTGTCCTTCCAGTTCACATAGGTCAATTAGGGAAATTCATGTGATGGGAGAAGCAAAGATACTGAAAATGCACCAGGGGAAGTCCAGTAGTATTGTTACTGTAGTTATTGTTCTCAGGAGCTGTTTATCTATGTATTTTCATGCTGTGGTTGAGACTGAGGGCCAGTGCAGCCAGAATCTATCGCTTGCCAACCTCACAGTCACAGGGACCGAATGGTTCAGGTCTGCAGTGGAGCCCAGCATCCTGGTTCAGTTTCAGGGGTTGCTTCAGGGTTGTCCATCACAATCCTCTGTTTTCAGGTTCTCTTACGCTCTCCTCTGTTCAAAACAATATTTGGTTTTTAACCAGCATTAATGTACTTAGTTAAATATCTCAACTTTAGTACATGACTGAAATAAATTATCAGGTTATAATTTTGGAGAGGAAACTTCTGGAGCAACTTAATTACTTCTTAACAGCAACCATGTCTTTCTAGCTATCCAATTTGTTGTCCTGCTGAAAAACCATTTCTGGGATCAGGGAGCTATCTTTGTATATGCTTAGCAGGTAGTTCAAAGCAAATCTCCAATACACGGTGACCACAGCAGATCAAATTTGGAAGAGGCACGCTGAGCTCTGAACCCTGTATCTGTTGCTTAGGGTTCAGTGACTGTCACATAGTGTTTCCAAAATGCTGTTGTCCTGAAGCAGGATTTTCAGTGTACATTTATCAAGTTCAATCTTTAACTATAACTGAACTGAATGTCTTAAGGGAGGTATTATATTAGTCACCTACATAAGTCTTTTCTTTCAAACCAACCATAGAAAGAGAACAGGATAGACATTTATATAAAAATTCTCAATTGATTTATTTATTTTCCTGTTATACTTACATTTGTGGTTCAGTTTCTTATTTATCTTTTTAGCCAGCCCCACCCGCTCCCCTTTCTCAGTCAGTCGCTACATGGTTGTGCACATCCATGGGTAAGACACTGTTAATTTAAATGAAGAAACTTGAGGCTGATGATGCTATCACTGAGAATACAGTTAATAACTTGTTCAATAAACCTTCCTTATGACTACAGGACATGCAACATGCTGTTCAAACCTAGAGTACATGCTGAGAGAGGGTGCAATACTATAATTCAGGTATAAGGCGATCTTAGCTTTGTGACCGCATTGAGTAGCATGGAGAAGGGTTTGCTTGGTTCTGAAGTCAGAATGCAGTGGGGCGTGGCCACTTTTCTTCTGTCTGAGAAAAAGGGTTCCTGGCGATAATTTTTGTACCACTTCAAAATTATTGTACTGATTAGATGGTAGTCAAAGGAAAGCAACCAGTTATGCATATTTTAGACAGATATGCTTTTTAGCGATGTAGACTTTGAAGTTACACAAATAACCAGCAGCTCAAATCCCCTGACACATTCCCACAAGGCATTACAAACACTGCTTCATCGCCTTGAGTTAGCGTCATTCTGGGGCTTTCTGTTTTAGGTCTTTCACTGGTAGCTCACTCAGCTGTCACTCAGCCCCATTATCTGGTGTTCGCAGCAACTGTACCGCAGATCAAATATCCTCATCTTCACAGGACAACAGTTACGGAATAAAGATGCATATGAAGTGAGCAGTGCGCTGTCACACATTGTTAATAAATGTGCTCCAGTAACGTTACCAAAGTGCTTCGGTAATTAAGGACCATTGTTAAAGCAAAATATGACTACATTTACTCTGCAAAATCGAAGTGCCCTCATGGTTTAAACTCATAGAACTTTAGAAAAAGAAAAAAGGACTTACCGCTACTTAGATTTTCAAAGCTGCCCTGGTTTTTGTTCTTTTCAAGGCCTGGTTTTTCTTCAGTTCTTTGAACCATCTTCATATGGTATAAAATAATCATTCATCCCACCCTTTACTTTTGTTATTTCTGCTTCTGTTGTTTGCAATCAAGTAAATCTATCTTATATGTGCAATTTTTCAAACTTCAGTGAAAAAAGCCCCATATTAATCTGGTTAGAGGGTCTAGATAATAGAAACTGAAATGGTCAATTCAATCAGCTCCTTTGAAAATCTTTGCTATTCTCCTGACAGAAGAGAACCAAAAGCTTTGCCACCTGATAGGCTAAGTAATTGCACTAAAAATCACTCTAGTCATGTACCTTTCCATAAGTAGATGGGTAAAATCTGATAAAAGGCAGATTCCAGCATAGGAAATAAATGTTTTCCCTATATTCACTCTGCTCTGAGCTCTGTCTCATCTTTGCCTGGCTTTAATTCACAAAGCTCTTATATTTAATTTTTGACATGACTTGAAAAGCAAATAAAACTTCTTTACACAGAGATTTTTTTTTTTTTTACTTCTAAATCTATTTTTGCCAACTTACAATTACAATGATTTCTTTTCATGTTTCATTATAGGCCAGGCATTATGCAAGATTGTTAATTTTCTATTTCTGATTCTTATCTCTTCCTCTCAGTACACTGAAAATTAACCCTGTGGTCCAGCCCCCAGAACTGGTCTTCAGGTGCTTTCCAATATATACACAAATATATATAAACGTACCCTAGTGCAGTATGTTTATGAAACACATACATAGAAACTTCATATTTAAATTCCAAAGTATGCAATGAAAACTTTGCAATAAAAAATAATGTGGGCAAATCCTGTTGTAAAGGTAAACTTATTGTTGTAATATATATATATTTTTTGTAAATCAAGACTGTCCTCTGGTTTAGTTAAAATAAAGATTATCTGTAGTTAGTTTTGGTTTTATGTGTTTATCGAGAACCTGCTCTCTTCAGACACTATTATAGGGATTATATTTATAAAAAATATAAAAGTGTCGGCTTTCATAGATTTCAGATTTAGTGGAAGATGGCTAACATCAATCAAGGACACCTGCTATGGATGTCACATGAATGAGAAATAAAGTATTGTATTAATCAAATGATTTTTAGTTCTTACCTATTTATAGCACCTAGTATCACAGAACATAATCATCTATTTGAAAATATGCTCAACACCCCCCCCTTTTGTTATCCTCACCTGAGGACACTTTTTCATTGCTCTGAGAGAGGGTGGGGGGAGAGAGAGAGACAGAGAGACAGAGAGATATTGATTGGCTGCCTCCCATATGCACCCCGTACAGGGATCAAACCCACAACCTAGGCGTGTGCCCTGACCAGGAATCAAACCCATGACGTTTTGGTGTACGCTCCAACCAACTGAGCCACACTGGCATGGGCACCCCATTGTCTTTCATTGTGCTCTTTGGGTAAAATGTACATCCACCACTCTATGCCAACCTCCTAGACAGCACCCAAGGATTACTGGAGAAAAAAATATACAACCATGATGTCTGGCCTTGTTTTCTTTTTATATTAATGAGCATTCAACTAATGTAGGAAATTAATGATGCCTTACATCTCTTTTTCCCTTCTTATTGCCCAATGATGGCCTTTCTTTCTGTTTCTCTAAGAAAATAGAACTAATTAGAAAATAATGTGATTTTACATTCTCCCACCTTCCTTCCTACATCTCAGTACATCTTGCCTTTCTTGCTGTTGAATGGTTGAATCACTGATGCGCCTCCCCCCTTCACCAACTACTTTTATTCTCTAGGTTGCAACCATGTTTACGTATGAAACACGGCTCCTGCAGTTGTTTCTTCTCTCTGCAAATTTGTTTATTTTATTTTTTCCTTTTGTATTGAATCATTTCCATCAATCTACAAACAAGCTATAATTTCTTTCAGAACTAAAATGCACTGCTGCCCTGACTGGTGGAGCTCAGTTGGTCACACCACCTTCTTTTTCCTGCAAAGGAAAAAGATACTGGTCAATTCCCAGTCAGAACACATGCCTAGGCTGCAGGTTCAGCCGTCAGTCGGGCACATGCGAGATGCAACTGATTGATGCTTCTCTCACACCTCTCTGTCATTCTCTCTCTTCTCTCTCTCTGTCTCTCCCCCCCTTCCTCTCTCTCTAAATGAAAAAAAAATGTCCCTGGATGAAGATAAAAATAAAGGCACTTCAAAGAGATAAATGATATCTTATATCTTGGGTATAAATTCTGGAAATTTTTAAAATATGTTCCAGTAATAGGAAAATAAAGTTTAAGGGTCTTTAGAAGGACTGAAAAAAAAGACATTTCTGATTAAATCCCTGTCTATAAGGATATTCACCTGCTACCAGAGACTGTGACTGCCCACAAACACACTAAGCTGCCCAAAATGAATGAGTAGGAGATGCCCTGAATCTCTTCTTTAAAATGCACACTTCCAGCCCTTACTTCATACCTACAATCTTGCTTCAGATCTTCAGATCTGAATCCAGATAGAAGAGAGGAGGTATTTCCCAGGATTTTGATTTTAAAAACAATCTTCCCGGTAACTATTATGTAGTTGGCAAGAGAGCTGCAAAGTATGACTGATTAGAAGATTTATCCTTTAAAAAAAAATCACAAACAGCAGGAGAAAAATGCTTATCTTTCTTCTTCATAGGGTTCTTTGTTCGGTTTATGACATTTGAGTAAAATTTGGGGATTGCGTGTTCGTTCCTTCTGGCAGAAAATAAAAAGTAGTGGAGACGCCCACACACATATACACAGTGATTACCCCGAGCCAAATACAAATCAAGTAGGAGAAAGAAAAAACATCAAGACTGATCACATCCATTTAACACTTGACATTTTAATCAAAGTTCTTGAGTATCCACACTATATGTATGTGATTTATAGAAGGTTTTAAAAATCAATATGCTTATTTATAAAACTGCATTGGCTTCATTCAGTAACTTAATAAATTGTATGGGCTGTTAACATGACCTAAGTGGTGGTTTTAATATTTAGGTTAAAATTATCATGAGTGTGTTGATAAAGTTCGCTTCACATATTTATGTCTATAATTACAATCTATTTCATAAATGTTAATTAGATACTGCAATCTTCTTCCAGTTTGATGTCATGAGACAACAAAATATTTTGTTGAAGGAAAGGGCTTTTTCATAGTTCCTTTATATTTTCCACAATACAATAAAGACTGCGACTCAGTAAATACTTGCTGAGTTGACCTTGAATCATCTGACTAAATAGGAGAGAATGTTTTTAAAAGTTATGTTGGGAAAATAACTGCAGAACATGTGTGTGAAAGACAATAACACATTAATATAATAATATCATTGGGTCTACTATATAAATTTATGACTTACTGTGATTTTCATTTTCTTAGTAGAGTATCTTGAGCAAAATGTAGGAAGCAAGACTGAAAAAGTCCTAAAGGTTGATTAAGAAAGCCACGGTTCCAAGTGAATGAAAGTTAAATCTGGTTAAACCAAGCAGGAGGTTCATAAATGTGTTATAATCTGAATTGGCTGTATGACCAGATTACATAACACCTTTGTTAGCAATAAAATTTAGAGGGACTGGTAGAGAGCATGTTGTGTGCTAGATGGGGAGTAAGTCAAGAGCAGATGTGGCACCAGTCTGTCACAGATTAAAAAGTCAATTACTTTAGTTCGTAATCTGTATTTTTTCCACCTGATTGATTTAAGCAGAAGATGCAAATATGTCTTTCCTATGTTAAACCTCACAGACATTATGTTCTAGAACTTAAATAGATAAAAAGTATTAATCTAAACAGAAAATAATTAGATGAATAATAAACATGAATTGTTTTTTGCCACGCCCACTTCTTGTACGGTGGACACATGCATCACACCTGTCCTGTCACGGTACCCACGGAATGAATCATGTACCCCAACATTCATGCTCATCACTCTGGATTTTCAACTGCGACCTTATTTAGGATGCAATCAGTTAAAGTGAGGTTATACTGGAAGAGGGTGGACCACAAATTCAATACAACTGATGTTTTCAAAGAAAGAAGACATAAGAAGTAAAGGTATAGTGGGAGAATGTCACCTCCATGTGACAGTGGAGGTGGAGATTGGGTCCATACAACTACAAGCCAAGGAATGTCAAGGATTAGACAGAAGCTAAGAGAAGGGAAATATCCAGAAGATTTGTCTGCCAGTTACCGCACAGAGAGCTCGACCCTGCTGATGCCTCGGTTTCAGACTTTTGGCCTCCAGAATTGTAAGAGAATACATTTTTCTTGTTTTAAGATATCCAGTTGTGATGAATTCTTATAACTCACACCAAGCACAAAATCAACATGAATTACATATCTAAACATAAAAGCTACACCTGTTTATGTTTAAAAATAGTGCCATTTAAAAATGCAAGGGCAACTCACGCAGTAAGAGAAAATATTTGCAAAACACATCTCTGACAAGAATCTTCTATCTAATATATATAAAGAATGCTTGCAACTCAGTAATTAAGAGACAATTTAATAAAAAAAGACAAAAGCTTCAATATATATTTCATAAACAACATAAATGAATGGCAATAAGCACATGGAAAAATATTTAACATCATTAGTTATCAGGAAAATGCAAATTAAACCATAGAAAAATAACATCATAGAATCTGTAAAATAGCTAAAATTTAAGTGTTTTATTAATGTCAAAAGTCAGTGATGATGTGCAATAAGTGGAAACCTTGATTACTCATGTTTCTACACACATGGGCTGTATGGTCCAGCCTACTGGTCCTGCACAAAACAAAACCAGATTAAATTGAGCACAAGAGAAAATAATGCAATCAAGAGATGTGGTAAATGCGAGGCATATGGGACTGTTGGCAGCATTACACAGAGTTCCGTTTTACAGCAAGCTTTTTAATAAGTAGAAAGAGTACACTCTTAATACACCAAGAAAACATGATCGTAAATACATAAAGCAGTAACATAGTTCTTTGTTATCACTATCAAGTATTACGTAATTGTACGTGCTACACGGCCATAGGCCTGACAGCGCAGTACTCTCGTTTACGTCAGCATTGCCACAAGCACTGGAGTATTTGATGTTGTGGTGGCTACAACGTCACTAGGTAAAGGGAATTTTTCAGTTCCATTGTAATCTTATGGGACCGCTGTTGTATCTGTGACCACAATGTTGTTATGTAAAACACGACTGTGTATATTTTTTTCCCAGTATGATGTTAGAGTGAGTCCCATGTCATTCTTTTGCTTTACCAAAATTGTTTTTGCTTACTCTTCCTGAAGAAATCATAAAGTGTTTTAGAAAGGAAAAATATTTTAGAGTTTTGTAATTATTCCTTTATATTCATGCTTGATTTAGAAAGCTAAGGCATAAAGACAAAACTTTTTTTTATACATCGTATCAATTTAAATCACTACTATATTACTATCATGCTTAACCATTTCTTTCTATTAAAGTATGCAGTACATAGAGCAGTGTGCCTTTGGATTTTTCTGCAGGGGCCTTGGGGACTTTCTGTACCATCACAGACCCCTCAGATCTCACTCCCACATTGCAATACCTACCAAGTGTTATTTTTTACACCTTTATGTAACTCCTTGTACTTAGAATGGATTTTGTAAAAGGAACATACACTTAGGTGAACAAAAATAAATAAATAAACAAATCTTTAAAAATTACACAGCTTTACTTAGAACTGCAAATCAAATAGGCTAATAATTGTAACAAAAGGGTGAGGTTACAGGATGGTGGATTGATTAGACTCACCATTTAGGCAACTCGTTTCTTTAGTTTGGCCATCAAAAACATCT